>SNQJ01S0160987.1:25772-36003 GCA_010110895.2 Picea sitchensis | reverse complement strand
CATCACATTACGAGCTTATGACGGACGACCATCCTCTCCTGAAGGGCTCTTCCAAAATTTCCCCGTCGAACTCGGGGGCAAGACTATTCTCATCGATATCAAAGTTATCGACGCCCCGCTCGATTATAATATCTTGTTCAGTCGTAGCTACATGTACGCTATGAAAGAAGTGGGCATCTTCCATCTTTTGGAAAATGATGTTCCCTCATAATGGGAAGATTGTTACCATTGACCAAGTCTCACATTATGAGCCTAACCCATCTACCAACATCGATAACATTCTTCCTCTCATTCACACAAGCCACGATGCATATCCACTCGTTGAGATGGGCCCTGGGATTTTTAAAGATCCATCCTTATTAGGAACATACCATGGAGCACCACCACTCCTTCATCCTTCCAATCAAGTGTGTGTCATATCATCTAACGAGACTCACACAGAGGATACCCTTCCTCCTATAGAGGCTTCTATCATACCTGACATCCCACTCGTCGTAGAACCCCCACCTTAAGAAACTCTTGGAAACTCGTCGACCCCACCAGTCCCCGATTCCACCTCTCCCCAAGGACATAGTCCAGTTTGGGAGATAGTTCCCCAACCCCTCACTCAAATTCCCTTCTTTTATCCTCCACCAGGTATCGAAGATTTTCAGGTTGCCGCAATGCTCACACTACCTAATATGGTGTTAGCAATCCCAGTATGGTATTTACACCCACCAGAGATGGTCCCTCGACCATCCCTTCCCTCACAGGAAGGAATCCCCATGACGATTCCCATCCNCTAACCCTCCTGCTACAGCTGGGGGCAGGAGAAAGAAGAAGGAGCCCACTGCTCCACTTCCTCCACGCATCCCACCACCTTGCGCACTATGTGAGAAAGAGGGCCACCAAACCAACAACTGTCCATCATTACCTGAATGATAGAATTTGATCCCCCTCAATCAAAATCCCCCAACACCCGCCACTACCGCTAGTCCTGCCACTACCACCCACCCTTCTATTAGTAAAGGGTTGAGGAACAAATATGCTTGTGCTATATGTTCAAAGTATGGCCATTATACCGATAATTTCCCAGCACTGCCACGCTTTCGGCAGACATTAGCCGCCATACGCAAGAACTTCTAGAACAACCCCAGTCCTTCTACGTCCTCCTCAACAAATATCACTGACATCCGTTATGTCACCACTTTCGTCAATCAACGTATGAGACGCCCTTTCTCTCTCTGCGATTCATTAGCTCATTTTACATATCAGTGTCCTATGATCCTTGAATATAGGCAACATCAATTGACCCTGCTTCACCAACCCGTAGAGACGATAATTGACATTACCTCATCACTAGAGGCTCTTCATGTCATTTGTCCCGAACCTAAGGCACTCCAAACACCTCCATGGTTCTTAGATGACGTATCTAAGGATTCACCCCCCAACCCCCCCAACTCTCCCGCTCATTCCCCTACGGGCATTCTCCACCCAACCACCAAAGGTACCCCTCAGTACTTCAATATATGGCTTATGTCGAGTGAACCCTCATCATCTCCTAACAATGTCCCCCCTGCTTCTTCACCAAGGGGTAACCACACGACCACTATCACCGAGATCACTCCTCATGACCCCTTGTATTCCCGTCACTTCCAATGCGACGAAGAAATACTCGAAGAGTTCAACCACCCAGACTCTCCCTGGGATGCACGACACCACCGCGCACTCTTCTCTCCATAGGAAGACCCCATGCCTCCTAACCACAACCCCATTTACATGGTCGAAACCAAGGATTTTATCCCATTAGGACCTATCAACTGGTTCAAAAATCCCATTCCTGCCCCTGATTCTTTTGAAGAAGGAAACATGGCCAACATTTCCCCCACCATTAAAATCAACATTTCCATTAAAAATGGCATTGTTGAAGAAATCACCATTGGCGCTGCTTGCACTCCTCAGGAAATCACCGCATATAAAGCCCTCTTCCAGAAATATAGGGATATTTTCACCTGGTCATACATGGAAATTCCTAGCCTTGATCCCTCTATTGTCGAACATTGAATCGACACCTGGCCTGACATCACACCAGTTCGCCAAAAACAGTGACCGCTACACCCATCCAAAGCCACGGCTATCAAAGCCGAAATTGACAAATTACACGCTGTTGGGTTCATTTACCCCATCACCTATACCTCATGGGTTTCCAACCCTGTTCCTGTTAACAAAAAATAGAGCACTATCCACATTTTCACAGACTTTCGTGATCTCAATCACGCATGTCCCAAAGACAACTTTCCAATGCCTTTCATCGATCAAATTATCGACGATTGTGCCGACCATGAGGCTCTCTCATTTATGGACGGATTCTCTGGCTATAATCAAATTCAAATCCACCCAGCCGATCAATATAAAACTGCATTCACTACCTCGTGGGGTACTTTTTCATATTGTGTCATGCCTTGCGGCTTAAATAATGTCGGCGCAACTTTCCAGTGGGCGATGACATACATCTTTCACGATCTGGCTAATATCATCCTTGCCTACTTGGACGACCTCACAACTCGATTAAAGAAACGCACCCAACATATCGATGATTTACGCACCATCTTTCAACAGTGTCATCAGTACAACATCCACTTGAATCCTCGCAAGTATGTGTTCTGTGTCACCGTAGGGTGCCTCCTCAGTTTTATTGTTTCCCAAAGCGGTATTACCGTGGACCCCCTCAAAGTCCAAGCTATCATCGAAATTCCACCTCCCTGGAATTTACGACAACTTCAGAGTCTACAGGGCAAAGCTAAATTTCTTAGACGCTTTGTCCCTGATTACGCCATACGCGCACACAGTTTCCTTCGCTTACTACGTCACGACATCCCTTTTCACTGGGATGACCATGCCCAATAGTCATTTGATGATATTAAAGCAACGCTTTCAAATGCACCTTTAATTAGTGCACCTGACTACAATCGCGACTATATCCTCTACGTATCAGCATCAACTGTATCAGTAGCCAGCGTCCTCATCCAGCTCGGTGATGATAATCATGAACATGTCATTTATTACGTTAGTAAAAACCTCTCAGGGCCACCCTTGAAGTATAAACACGAAGAGAAGCTTGCTCTTGCATTCATCCTCGCAGTCCAAAAACTACGCCACTACATTCTGCTTCGCACAACAAAGATCGTCGTAGATTCCAACCCTATGCAATACTTGCTTAGCCATTGACAAGTTAACAAAAAAATTGCTCGATGGATCGTTATCCTTCAGGAGTATGACCTCGAGTTATCAACACCTAAGAGTAAGAAGGCCCTCGTTCTCGCCGAACTTGTCACGACCCTCCCCTCTGACACCACCAGTGCCCCCGTCAACACCGACTTTCCCGACGAACATCACTTTTACATCACGTCAAATGATCCTTGGTATGACAACCTCCTCGTCTACCTCCAAACTCAAAATTTTGGTAACCACCTTTCACGAGATGATCATCGACGTATTCACCATCAGGCCCCCCGCTACCTTCTCATCGGAGATATCCTATACCGGAGGGGTGTCGACACCATTCTTCATCAATGCCTAACTATTGACGAGGCCGATAGAGTCTTAAACAACTTCTACAGAGGTGCATGTGGGGGCCATATTTCGGGTATATCCACTGCTCAAAATATTATCTGATCCAGTTACTTTTGGCCTACCTTGTTTCATGATTTCATTCATGTCGTGAAACGATGTGAGCAGTGTCAGCTTTATGCCAACAAAGCCCGAGCTCCCCCCGCTCTTCTTCACCTTGTCATTACTTCCAGCCCTTTTTGCAAATGGGGCATCAACTTTATGACTTGTAATCCCCCCTCCAGCAATGGTCACAAATACATCGTTGTCGCCGTTGATTACTTCACCAAATGGGCCGAAGCTATGCCCACTTTCAACAACACCGCTGACACTGCAACACGTTTTTTCTTTAACCACGTCATATCCCACTTTGGAGTACCCCTCCAACTCATTTCGTACCATGGGAAACACTTCGAGAATGAGATCTTCGTCAAAATATCATCTCGGTTAGGCTTCTCTCACGAGTTTGCCTCACCATATTACCCTCAGCCTAACAGACAGGTCAAGGTAGTTAACAAAGTCCTCAAGACCATGCTACAGTGCATGGTTAATAAACATAAAACCAATTGGCATAATATGTTATTCTCTACGTTATGGGCTTACCGAATGACTGTGAAAACCACTACTGGTTTCACACCATTTCATTTAGTCCATGGGGTCGAGGAAACTCTTCCCATCGAGTGCGAAATTCCCACCTTCAACACTGCAATTGAGCTATTACCTGACACTTCTCCAATGGAGCAGCGCTTACTGAACTTGGAGTCTTTGGATGAAGATCATCGATCTTCCTTACAGAACAACGAGGTAGCTAAAAAACGATCCAAGGTTATCTTTGATCGCCATGTCAACCTTCGCTCATTTTGCGAAGGTGACCTCGTCCTAGTTTACGATATCGCTCATGATACCTTTGGCCATGGAAAATTCGAGTCTCTCTGGCATGGCCCATACATCATTCAACATTGTCTCACCAAAGGCGCATACATCCTGGCCTCCCCCGAAGGCCTCTCTCTCAAAGAACCCGTCAACGAGTTATACTTAAAGAAATTTTATGCTTAAACGTAGTCATTCTACTTTAGGTTATTTCTTTTCTAGCATTTTTAATCTTTTTATCCTTCCCTCATGTCTAAACTATCCTTTATGCTATTGACAGATGCTTCCTCCACCAGCCTACCACATCGGTTACGCCGATGGCGCCAACCGTTGGACACAAAATCTTACTTCGGCTGCTTGGGCTCTCTACACCCCCTCACATGAAATGCTCCATTCAAGCGGCATATGCTTGGGGTCAGAAATCAACAACCAAGCTGAATACACTCCTGTCATTGGCCTCCTGGCCGATGCCCAACATCATCATATTCTTCACCTTAGCGTCTTCCTCGACTCTCAACTAGTCATTCTCCATCTCAACAATGTGTACCACATCTGTGATCCTTTCCTCTTTCGCAAATACCTGCAGGTTAGGCTTTTATCTCGACATTTTGATTACATTACATTTACACATATTCCAATACAATTGAATCAAATTTCAGATAACCTAGCTAATATTTTGTTAGACTGGCATATATCACATCAAGCTACCTCTACACATACATAAACATATCACAATCTTGTCACAACATATACATAGAATAGACATCATCAAACCATTAACCAAAAACATGTAAACACCACATAGATCTCAAAAAGTATACTGATGTATACATATAGGTCCACAGTTCCATATGAATGTTTACATACAAAAAATACACATATCCCCAGGCCAATACAACACCTCGGTATAAAATGGGCTCACCAGCCTATATACAAAAAAATATATATACATCAAATACCATAAAGAACCACTCATGGTGCCTCTAAAGCGCCACCACCTGTCGCTCCCTCAGGTGATGGCGGCCTACCACCACCTGCCTCAGGCAGTGGTGGTTCACCCCCTACCAGCCCCTCCTGCCCCGGCGACAGTCGTCCGCTCATCATAGCAGTAACCACTGCTACTCGTCGTACTATGGATCACCATGGCAAATGAACCCCCACACATTTCTCTAGGAAACTCTCATCCTAGATGCGAGACCACATGCCCTCAGGCACATCCTGTAACACCGTCTCTAGGCGACGACGGATGTCCTCAAAATCCACTCTAGTAGACGCCAGAGGATCATGTGATGGTCCAGCACCAGGGTCATCAAACTGGTGCCTCCTTTCTGCCCTCTCAGGCTCAGCTGGTCGCACCGCAGTGTCATCATGCCGATGTCACTCTCCCCGTGACGGTCTCTTCGGTGCTCGCTGCAACTCCACCTCGTGCCTGCAAGGTGCCACATCTGCACATGCACACAAACAACAGATATTATCATCATCTATATCATATACAAATGGACTGCGATCTCAAAAAAAAATAACAAAAACATACACAACCATACCTCAATGATCAAAAACCTCCCTTAGAGGTAGCACCATGTACGGATCATCCCAAAAGTCCACCCCGACATAGGGGTAACGTAATATCACCTGCGACATCTGTCGCCATACCTATGTCACCTCTGCAGAAAATAAGTGGCCCCCTTCACCACCACCATGGCGAAGCAACACCATCAACCACCGCCTCAACTGCGGCCCTCATACTCTAGGCACCCCCAATAGAATCCTCGGGCGCAAGATCGACACCCTCTCTAGAAACCAGGCCACTAGGATGGACCCGAAGGCAAACTCCCCCATATCATTGGACCGAAAGTGGTCCAACTGCCCCACCATCCTCGCATGTAGCATAAGCCCCCAAGCGAAACGCTCTCCAGCCAACACTGTCTCCAGCACCAGACGCTGGCCACCACTGATCCGCTGGGTCGCCAGTGACCCATATACTCACACAATCATCGCTTCTATACAATAATGCGCCAGGGAATCTATAGACGCAATGCTCACAACCGTCTCGGACATAAAGTTCTGACCCGAACAATATCTTCGGCCAATAGTCGCGAGCTGTGTATCCCTAGGCAGCACTGGCTCCACCGGTAGGGGCGTTCCCCGAAAGGGAAGCCCAGTCAAGAAATATACATCCTCCACCGCAGTGAAGGGGATATGCTCTCCTCGCACGAGGAAGCAATGTAGCTCCGAACTCCACATCTGGATCAGGAACTGTAAGAGATACTCCTGTGCCTGTATCAATGGGCACTCAAAGAACTTTAGCAGCCCACAGGCTGCCAAAGTCGCACGCACACCTGGCCCCTCAATGGCCATGACGTCTCACAGCTGAGACCAGTCTCTCTCTCGCCAACCCACTGGCATCGTCACAACCATCCACCTGCAAACACAACACAAAGTCTTATATCAGCTCAGGAAACCATCAACAACATCAAAAAGACTCGTTTTTATACACCTAAACCTTACCTCCTAGCCGCGGTTTTACTACCCACAGGCGCGCACACATGCGCGCCTATTCACTACACAGGTGTGCATGTGTGCGCACCTGTTCACTACATAGGTGTGCATTAGTGTGCACCTATTTTCTTCACAGGTGCACTCCCAAGCGCACCTGTTCACCATACAAACACGCACATATGTGCACCTGTTCAACCTACAAACGTGCACTTGTGCGCGCCTGTTCAACATATAGACGCGCACTTGTGTGCGCATGTTCAACCCACAGGCGCGTGATTAGAGAGTGCCTTAAATCCCCTCTATTGCGCCCCCATGCGTGTATATCCTGTGGACAGGAACACACACATGCGCGCCTATTACTGGATCGCCTTCGCATGTGGGGCCCATATCCCCTAAATGTCTCTGTACGGCCCCCCGTACAACCCCTGCCCAAAATATGAAATCCTATTTCTATGCAAGATGATCAGACCACTAACCTAACGCTCGCTAATCACCAATCAGATGCCTCCTCCTCCCTAAATCTCCAAATCTCCTCTGAAAACTGCTTGTCCAGTCACTATTGCAGCAGGTACAAATGAGGTGGCAATGTGGGCCCTACAACGATATATAGGCCTTTTGTCAAACTTCCACTCACCATTATGGGAGCCCACGGTGTCCATTTTTCAATCTATCTTCAACCACGGGATCAACATCCCATCATCTACATCACAACAGTCCCTGGGCCTCTTTTCATCCTGAGCCCCCGGGGCACCTTTTTTTTCCTACCCTGGTCAGGTACGCATGCACATATTCATGCTTATCAAATACATGCTCATATCTTCGATTCTCTTCAGATATTGTTCACTTTGGGTATTTGGTTTTCATGTGTGCAGATACTTGATCATTATACATCGGCACAGCCCCTTCAGGTATATACTCGGCACTGGCATGTAGTCTTTCCCGCTGTATCGCTCTTACGTTTCTAGTCACACCCTCTAATATTTGCCTCTAGGATCCCCATTCCCGGCTTTGCATTACCCACACCTCCATTTGCATCTTCAATACTGTTACCCGGTAGCATTCTTCCCCACATGAGTTGTCCCATTCATAGCACCTTTTGACACTTTTGACACTCATGTTGTTTTTCAAAACCCTTTAGGGATGGGAGTCCCGATAGTCTTTCATCATGTCGTGAATCAACCACATACTCCTTCTCCTCATTTTGCTAGCTTTCCCACATGGACTCCCATATTATATCTTCTCGGTTCTATTTTTTACCTGCACCTCCGCAGTATCATGAACCCTCCATTTCATCCACAATCAGTTTTCCCATTTGCAAACCTACCTTCATTGCACCTACCTCATACAGAAACTCACCACTGGGACCCCCACACTTCATCAGTTTTCCAAGAAAATTATGCCCTACATGGGCCACCCATATCACACTGGGGCACCCATTTCTATATTTGTACATTTATCCCCAATTATTCGTTATTTATTGTACAAACTCCTTTATTTTCAGTCGTTACATTACCCTTTTTTGTCGTCACCTTTGGCGACCTGCTTCCCTCTTTTTGGCTAGCCGCAACCCATGTCACCCTTGGTTGGAGCACTACTTATCATATTCCCTTTCCTGACATCATCCATATCTTCAGAGTACCCCACAGGTCACTTACCTCTACCCTCTGAATTTGTTCACCTTGTCCCGCCTCTGGCACAACTTATCCCCGATCTTGTCATCCTCCTGACACTCGACCTCGTTGAACAGTTGCGGCCACTTTTTATCTCATACATCCTCCAACCATGGGAAGTCTTGAGTCTTCCCACATCTTGACTTAGTCCATGTACCTCTGCTACTTCCTCACCTCACCTAGTAGATTTCACGAAGAAATTTGCTTCTGGGAGTCATGTCCCCCTTTTTTGTCGACATCAACACAGCTTTCCAAGAAGGGCGACAGTATCTTGATTCTCATTATCCATTCAGTGAGAGATCTCGGACGGAACAGGGTGAAATACCATTACTCCCTGCTGTCATTGGCCCCCATAACATTCAACGCCAACACTTTCTCATGTTACGGTGGGTCTTACTTTGCGACTATTGCAGTTAGTTCTTTTATTTTTCCAAAGACCTCTGAACTTGGCAGGGCTATCAATGCCCACATCATCGCTACTACTTATTACCACGATCAATGCCTACTATTCAGAGCATGTTCATTTGCCAAATTGTCTTCTACCTCTATCACGACCACCCCCAAGGGCGCTGCAGTTGTCTACACCAACACTTCATTCATCTTTTTTCATAGTTACATGACACAAGCATGGGGCATGCCTGCCTCATTTGTACACAGTTTTCTATTTTACACACCTCATAGAAGGTCGGGTCCTACCGGTTCCTTTTTCTCCTCCAACGGATCGCTCTGAACGATCCCACTATTTCTCTATCTTACGACAACATTCTCAGTAGAAGAAACATTGATGGATTTCGACTATACGTATGCTCCTAACCTCATCCATCAGGGGGCATCTGTTATCACTGAAATTTTGTCCGCACATGGTTACAAGAACTCAGCATCATCAAACAGTGATGAAGTCATCCATGGACCTGAATTAATACCACAACATTAAAAAAAGATCAAAAACTATACAAAGTACTGAAAATTTGAAGAGCGCTTTGTAGACATTGGGTGTGCGTGCACATGCACGGAACAGGAACGTAGAAATCGCGCACAGGCGCACGATGCGCAACTGTTAGCATAAAAAGTTGCGCACCTACTAAATGAGACATTTATGGAAGTGGTCGGCCTCCCAACCACTTATGGTTCAGCTCCCAAGCTGATTTGACCCTCAAATATGGGCTGGATCTGAATGGTGGGCTGGTCAAAGACCTAATAATTCCCTAATTGGCCTCTTTTCACACTACAAAGCAGTTAAACAATAACCCAAATGAATTTTATAAAAATACATGGATGCACCTCATTTTCTCAAGGAATTCAAAGTAATGTTATGTTGCCTATATTGTTTTGAGGAATCCATCCTTGACACAAGCATATTGGCACCATTACATTGGACAATCCACCTCACCATTGAGTGGATTTGTAAAGAGTTCTTTCATCACCATTTTCCATTTTCTTTGTTGTAAGAAGAGCTAGCTAGTGAGGGTCCAAGAGCCTTCCCTTAGCGGAATAAGGGAATCATAGTCCCCTTTCTTCTTGGTGCTTTGTTATTATCAATAGATCATCCTCAAACATTGGTGACATGGTTCTTTTGGTTGTTTTTGTTTCTATGTCCCTATGCT
>SNQJ01S0160987.1:0-21647 GCA_010110895.2 Picea sitchensis | reverse complement strand
ATTTAGATGTCACCTTGCTGCATGTGGACTTTGCTTGGTCCTTACAAGAGTGTGATTACCTAATTAGCTAGATGTCATTGGTACAACCTTGCGGAATTTTAAAAGCCCTAGGAAACTAGCATGTGGAAATGTGGTATGTTACTATCCTTTAACTCCCTATGTGTGAGTTAATCTAGAAAAAGCATGAAACTATCCTAGATTGAACATGTGGGCATGAGTGGGCCCGTTACAAACTTTTAAACTCTCCTAGTTTTTTTATCTAAGAAAGCAAATTTGCAACAACTATCCTACTTTTGTGACATGTGGGCATGTATGGGCCCGTTACAAATTTAGGATATGTTTTGAAAAATGAAACTAAGAGGGGTCCCAAAAAAGGGCCTTTGTCCTCTCCTAAAAGTTTTTGAATTTTGTTAAGGGAGATGAGATCGTTTTCGCAATCCTTTTCTGGTTCTCAAGATCGCTTGATGGCGCAAGAGAAGAGCATACTCAAGATTGTTACTTCGATTTCTAGTCCTAAATGTGATTTTAGGTGTGATTAAGTATGATTGTCAACTTAGATTAAAAATCAAAGCAAGCCATCCACGTGGCAAAAAGAAAATAAGGGAAAATGATTTTTATCCACCTAAGTGCCTATGTTTGTTTGACTATCCCCTTTATAAGTTGAGGGGTATAAGTGGTGCAGTATTTAGAGCATGCATATCATCATTATTAAGAAGGAAAATGACTTTCCCCACATCCCAAGACCTTACAATGTGAAATTAAGATCAAATGCACGCCCACTAGTTCATACACAGGCGCACAGAGTGCATGGGCGCTATCTGGATTGAGACAGAAAGCGCATGCGCGCAGAGAGAAACTATTGAACAGGTGCATGTGCGTACGACGCACGTCTGTGGGGTGGAAAACCCGCGTGCTTGAGACAAGAGGCCGAGAAAGAAAATCTGGCTGTATTTCTCTCAATTCTCTTGTGAATTGACTGGTTAGCAGGTCGGCAGAGGCCGGTTTGTGTCCCTGCAAGTTAATGAAATCAAAAGGAAAGAAAAATGAACCCAAATGAGGGAGGAATTGATACCTTCTCCCCAGTACAGTCGCCAATCTGTTTTCACCCAATTCATCACTAGGTGAGCAAATAAAGGGTGCTTACATGCCCTGTTGGGTCTTGCAGAGAATGACAGTTGTAGAGGAAAGGGTTAGAGAAAACAAAACAAAACAAATAAACAAGAATTAAATTAAAACAAACTAAAGCTATGAGCATATGAAAAAGAAATAACAAACACAATGGACCAATATCACCAATTTTTTGAGCTGGTCTATTGATGAAATCCAAAGCACAATGAAGAAAGGGAACTATGGTTCCTTCTTCCTCCAAAGGAAGGCTCTTGAGCCCCTCACAAACTTGCTCTACTTACAAAAAGAAAATGAGAATGATGGTGAAATAACTCCAAGCACATTCCCTCAATGGATAGGTGAATGGCTCTATTAAATGTTGCCAATGTGGTATTGTCAAAGAGTGAGTCCTTAACAATCTTAGCAGCATAACAATACATGAAATTCCTTGAGAAAATGATGGTTCTTCATGGATTTTTATAGCATGGCATGGGGTGATTATGTAACTCCTTTGAGGTGTGAAAAGGGGCTCTTTAGGGATCAATTAGGTCTTTAACCAGCCTACCATGCAGATTCATCTCAGATTTGATGTCAAATCGGTTTGGGAGCTGATCCATTAGTGGTTGGGAGGCCGACCAATTTCAATAAATGCGCGCATGATACGTTTCTGTTCCGCGCATATGCGCGCGCACCCAGATTCTGTAAAGCGCCCTTCAATTTTTTGGTTACTTTGTATATTTTTTGACCCTTTTGCCATGCTGTGGAATTAATCATGTGCCATGAGTGACTTCATTTCTGTTTTGATGATGCGGATTTCTTGTCGCCATGTGCGGATGAAATTTCAGTGATAACACCTCTATTCTCTGTTCTGCATGACATTCACACGTCGAGTCCTCTGCCAGATCATCCTGAAAACTCTTCGTATTCTCTGGTGGTTATACCTAGTCTGTTCATCATGAAAGGTTGTTATGCTAATATTCTTTGTCTTCTCTGGCAGTTACACTCTTCGATACTTTTCCATTTGTAAATTGTCTCTATGATTAATCTTCATAGCACTGGTAGTTACCTTGAGACTCTTCAGCTCCTCTGGAGATCATCCTGAAGCCTCTTCGAATTCTCTGACAGAAACAATCAGTCATTTCTGGTAGTTACCCAGAGAACCTCCATGCGCTCATTCCTTTGGCACCTTTTCCCCTTCTGAGAAAACTTCACAGTGGGCGCTAGATTTTCTATCTAAGCCCCTTCCTTTCCCATGACCATGAGTTGTGATCAGATGCATATTCAAAAAGGTGTTTCAAAACTGAGTGATCTTCGATGTGGAGCCTAGCAACATGTTAGCTCCTCCCTTAATCCTCTGACGATGTGACCTCCAGCTCTGACCTGGGGCTTAATCTCCAAAGTGCTTTGTAAATTTTCATATTGGATAATCTTCAATGAATCACCCTGACTCTCTGCTTGCCAGATCAACGGTCCATGCTCTCCCTTTGATTCGATGACTATGATCAAATCGCGACCTCACGTGTTGGGTGTTTGAACATGAGCTAATCCTGACTCTTCCAAATCTCGATTCCCGATTCAATAGTCTGTGTCAAATCAATGAACCATAGCCCTCTGTGATCCAATGGTCCATTTATTATCTAGACTTCGTGTTTCATGAAGTTGGAGGACTACTCACCTCCCTTCTCTCTACTTAAAATTATATAAAACCTACTCCAGATCAACGACCCATGATCCTCGGTGATCTAATGGCCCAGATCATATCGGTATTTCACATTTCGCGAAGCTGGAGGAATACTCACCTCCCTTCTTCCAACTTTTTATTTTTCGAAACCCGCTCTAAATCAAAATCCCATGACATTCCTCGATCCAACAATTGTGATCAATATCATAAACTCATACTTCGTGATGTCTGAGGACTGCTCGACGTAGTTCTTTTGATTCATGATTCTGCAAATCTACTTTATCGGCTGCCATGTGTCCTTCCCAGATGAACGGATAGGATTGATGTGGATCCCAGCTCTTTGGGTATTTTCCTCTTGCCTTCCCGATATTTGCAAGCATCATATCAATGTCTCACAGCTCCCCATGATCTAACGGTATATATCAACTCCCGAACTCAGACATTGTGAGTTCCTACAACTCTCACCTTTGACTTTTCCTGTTCACAAGTCAACAAAATGATGATCTCTCATCACGTGTCCTATTGGTACAAGGGCAGACCCAGGGTTCAATGCTTAAGAGTGCACCAACAAGTCTTAACTACTAGCCCTTTCGGAAACACCTGCGAGGCAGATGCAGTCTCACCCGAAGTAGCTATAGAGGGTTGCAGGAAATAGGTGTCTGCAACCAGAGGACATACAAAGTGGATCCAATACAACAACAACACTACATCTAGGTATCAGTTACCATCTTAGACCTACTTCACACATTATATCTGTCATATCTAACATAATAATGCAATAACAATATATCAAAGAGATAAAGAACACAACGTAAATCACACACAACGACAAGATGTGCATTGTTAACCCTCTCCCTAGGGCTATGTCCACATAACTGTGATTTATAATATATTAA
The DNA here is from genome assembly GCA_010110895.2 of Picea sitchensis. Lineage (NCBI taxonomy): Eukaryota > Viridiplantae > Streptophyta > Pinopsida > Pinales > Pinaceae > Picea > Picea sitchensis. The sequence goes on along the minus strand of SNQJ01S0160987.1, from coordinate 17,963 downwards.
GTGAAAGAATACAGTCCTTTCTGCACTCTTATCTAGTAGATATTCTCTCTCTTTCTCTCTTCTCTCTGTCGCCCTTCCCTGCGCACCGAGCTACAGGGTTGATCCTTGCACCCAAATGAAGATATTACAATACAGAATGCTCTCTTAACACACTACTTCTCTCTCACAAATAAAAACAATCACTCATCATCATATAATCGACTAACCCATTCCAGGTCTTCTTCACCTTTATTTATACATTAAAATAGCTCACCGATAGCCTTAGGCTGAGGCCTAGGTGTCAAAACCCTAGATACCAAAACCTTAGGTGTCTAAAACCCTAGGTCAACTTGACCTATGTTTTCAGGGCTTTGCCAGTCTGTCTTTCCTTCCTTCTCGCATAGTGCTCTCGAAGCATCTACTGGTGTCATTTTTTGTTTGCTGAGTTGTCCATGATTTGTCTTCCTCGATCTCCTTTTCCAATGGATTTCTTTCTCTTACTTCGCTTTGTTTTTTCTGTTCTTATTCTCACTTTGACCCAGTATCAATCACTGTGTCTTCCGTGCAGTTCACATTTCACCTTTTCTACCATAATATTCACTTACCTCCATAACTAAGGGCCAACATGCCCCCAACACTCACCTGTGACTCGTTCCGAGGCACTTCATATTTGATCCTTTTGTTTCTCTTTAACTTCATGCTACGCAGAGAAGCCTGTGATTTCTGCTCTCCCCTCCCCCACTGTGCGCAAACTATCTTTTCTATGTCTGGTACCCAGTTTCAACTACACCTGGTACCTAGACCTTTTCTCCTTCTATTTTTATTGAGATTTGCGAGGCAGCGGGTTGTCATAGTACAATTTCAACTGGTTCCCATTCACCAAACCTTCCTTCCATTCTCCATTCAAATTCTTTAGTTGTGCAACTCCTCCTTCCGTAACATAGACAATCTCATATGGCCCCACCCAATGTATTTTGAACTTCATTGGATGCTTCATGAACTTGCTTTTTTATACCAATACAAGATCTCCTTTCTTAAATTCTTTCTTCTTGATATGTCTGTCATGGTAGGACTTTTCTCATTCCTTCTGCACTTGTTGATGGAATCCTACAATAAATCTATCTTCTTGTAGTTCAACCAACTGCGCGAGCCTCCCTTGAACATTGCTAGTGTCATCCATATCTGTAAAGGTTGTGATTCTTAAGCTAGGGACCAAATATTCCATCAGGACAACTTATTTTAGACCATAAACCAACTTAAAGGGGGTCTACATTGTTATCTTGTTGCAATTGGTTCTATAGGCCCATAGTACTGTTGGTAATCTCAAATCCCAGTCATCCCTATTCACACTACAAATTTTCATCAACATTATTTCCAAGATATATTGAATTCTTCAACTGTCCCATTCGCTTGTGGATGGTAGGGTGTGCTATTCTGATGATGAACTACAAATTCCTCAGTTAACAATTCAATGGTCTTATTAATAAAATGTGTGCCTTGATCACTCATAAGGATCTTCGGGCATCCAAACCTAGTTATGATGTCATCAAATATGAAGCGTGCAACTGTAGTTGCACTACAATCCTTAATTACTCTTGTTTCAGCCCATTTGGTCAAGTACTATGTCGTAGTGATTATGTACCTGGTTTCTGTGTGCTTCCCTGGTGGGTTTATAGGTCCCATGAAATCAATGGCCCATTTCTCAAATGCTTGTAAGGTGAGCTGGGGTGCTAGTGGAATTTCATCTCTTCTGAATAGTTTCCCAACTCTTTGACATACATCGCAGGCTCTGTAGTATTCCTTAGCATCTTTGTGTAAAGTAGGCCACCAGAGGTCAACTCTAAGAACCTTTTGCATTGTTTCTTTTCCTGCGTAGTGTCCTCCTACAATGTTTTCATGAGATTCTCCTAAAATCAATGGTATTTCTTCTTCCATAACACATCTCGTCAGGATCCCATCAAGTCCCATTTTATATAGTTGTCCAACTATAAGTGAAAAGTTTGCAATGCGCACCACTAGTTGTTTCTTCTGGGTGATATAATATTCACTAGGTTCCATTCCTGTTGACAGGAAATGGACTATCTTGGCGAAGGGATCATCAACCTTTCTAATGGCTAGCAACTGTGCATCTTGTTAGCACTCTGTAAATTATGTCTGGCTGAATAGACAAATGACATAGCTAACTGTTTCAACCAACTTTAGAGCTGAGGCACTAGCCTGCTCAACTCAGAGAGGGCTCTCTCGTGTCACTTGATATATCTATGGAAATTCGTGGCTAGATTTGGTCTGTTTTGAGGTTTTTAATAAAATTGTTGAAGAGATGAAGATGACCTTTGGGCTATGGGGTCAAGAATGTAGGATGCATTGCCAAATCATGAAAAAAATTAAGAGGAAAAGGCTAAATGAGGAAGTGACTTCTGAGTTTATGCTTGAAAATTTAGATCGTATCAGAAGAAAAGAAACACACAACTATTATCAGAGCATTATAGTAATGAATTCTGAAATGGTTTGGAAGAGACAAACATAGTCTAAATCGCCAAGCTGAGAGCATTGAATAATGAATTATTGACTTTTAATTTCTAAATTTAGACAGAAGAAAGAAAAATGAAATACAAAATAATAGGAATCACACACTATGAGAGAAAATGAGACTCATAACACCACCAATTAGAATCTTTTCATAAAAAGTCCAAAATCTGCCTTTGCATCCATGTATTCATTCCAGCCCCAGATATTTACAAAGTTTTCCTATATAGAGGGAAGGCTCCTCCTTTATACCCTTCTTCTATACTCGTGAGGCCAAGCATATATAGAGGGATTTCGTGTGGAATTTAAAACGTTCCGACTTCCTCATAATTCTAAAAACAGATACAAGTTGCAAAAAGGAAGAATAGTCGTATTATTTAAAGGGAACATTAGTAAATGTTCTATCATATCAGGACTCCCTTTTATTAAGCCGACATATATCCAAAACTTTCTAAAATACACCAAAATTTTACCTAAGGATTCACCTCATCTTGGCGATTTCCTCCTCCAAGGTACTCCACCAATCGAGATTTTCCCCGATGCTTTCTATCATCTCGGTTTTGGCTTCTGTCCTCCATATTTTTCTCCTCTTATTCTTTTCATCTAGGTGGAAAGTGTTGTCCGCGTGTTCATTTATGACGAGATCCCTCATAACAGGGTTTAATTTGACTCCTTACTCTGTCTTAGTTTCAGTTTTGGTATGAAATTTAGTCGCCAGTATCTACAAGACCCATCTTTCATTCTTACTTATTGCCCTGCTTGGTACATTAGTTGAGAACCCAGTTGCACCACACACTGGTTGATGGGTATTATCCATACCATTCAGACTTTGTAGAGACCTTGATTTGGCCACCCTTTGAATTTACAGAATTTCAGGAACATAGGCCGAGCTTGTTTTTATTACACATAAGATGGAAATTTCCTAGAATAGGATAAAATGATTTCATATCTGGGATTTGATGGTTTTTATACTTTGATCATGAATTACTGTCACAGTACATTGGTGTTCCATGCTTCATCAATCCACTTCGAATTATGAGCCTCGAGTTAGTTATGCGACGACGTCCTTTTGGTACGTTATCTAGGAAAGTACCTGGACCGGTGATGTGAGGTGATCTGACCAACCGCCATTCTTCCCACGAGTTATTGATGTGACATTTTGAACCATGTGACATCGGGGCCATAGGAAAAGTGGTTTCGGGCAATCTTTTGTCTCCCTCGATGCATGTGTAAGAGCACCATACGTTCCCCATCAAAACTAGAGTGGTTTTCCCTGGTCTGCCTTTGCGATGTTAAGTTTTGTGCTATTTGTTGGTCTGATGTGGGAATCGACCGTGGATCTAAGATTCTTCAAGATCGATAGTCCGCTGAGATACCCCCTTCCCACCTCCGCTATATTCATTCATATTCCACGGGATATAGTCGTGAACCCTAAACTATCACGCCTCTACTGTGGTATAGCGTATCACTGAACCTCAGAAATTTTTAGATCCCGATATAAAAATTGTTAAGGTGATAACATTGGCTCCAAATGGGGATGATATCCTCCTAGTGAGGTAGCCAATAACTCATATACCTAGTGCCTGATCCATTGGGCTATTCCCAAAACATGTGTGTACCCTACTCCTACCAAGCTCTGTGCACTGCTTCCAACTGCATGCGGGACGTCCGAGTACATTATTGAAAACTGACTGTATTTAGTGCTAGAAAACTCAAACTGGAAAATTCTTGATCGACAAGATTATTTTCACATCCCTACCTACCCTAAAATTGTTGGGATGACCACTCAATCAAGTGATTCTAAAGTGCCAATGCAGCCAATCAAGCAATTGGCTTCCTGATTTTCCTTTGTTCACATTTTTCTTAAGCTGGTAGAAAAATGTAAAGATGGTGGCTGAAAAAATAAATTGAATCCAAAAACTGAGCTTATGAATGAAACAAATTCATCCTTCACTAAAGGTTGTAATAGGATGGCCACCGGATCTTGAAAACCATGAAAAATCATTTCTCCTTGATGAGGAAAAACCGAAAGGCAAGCATCTTTCATCAGTGTTAGTTGTTTTTTCCCTATTTCTTTTGTTCTGAGAACATTTTCGAATGAAATGGAAATGATAGGTTTGTCTACTTGTCCATGCATATCAACAAAAATATTCATATATTCTTGCACATCTTCAAATACGACAGCCATATAATATGCATCAAGGCTATCCTCTTGTTCATCAAATGACTTTGATTTGGTTTCATTGAATTTCTGGGAATTTTTTTGAGGACCACCATTTTGACTTTCAAACAAATTAATTGAAATAAGTTCCTACTCATAATCTTCTAGAAAATGTGAAAATCCAACAACGCGCATTATTTCACAGTCTAGAATTCCCATGGATGAATTTTCAAAACCCTAATTTTCAAATGACTAAAAAAAAACCACTACCTCTTTACTATCTTTCTGTATTTCTAATGGAAAAGTGGCTTATACTACTTCGTTTCTTTCCCAAAAATCTATTTCATTTATTTTTTTATTGTTGGAGACTTCCATAGATGCATTTTTAGAATCTTCATCCATGTCTATGTTGTTTACAAATTGAACCACGACGTCATTCTCAAGGGAAGAGAAAATACTTTGAATCACCTTTTCATGTTGAGAATCTATATTGATTTCGGGAGAGAGAAAATGACCTTGAAAAATACTTTTTGGAGCAACTTCTTCTTCCTTTTTAGGCTAATAGCTGAACATAGACTACAAATTTGAGCTGACATGATCCTTTATGTGATCAATCATGATATTATCATCACCACTCCTCTCATGCTTGGAGGATTCCTGATCTGAGATACTACAAATATTTTCCTTCAATAATTCAAAGGAAGCAAAACATAATGGTAGGGTTGTCCTACCTGATTTGAAACCGTCTTCAATTTTATCCCCAACAGATGGTTGTATTTCATCACAAGTGATAGGGTTTTTAGGCACACAAAAAGAGTGTTGTGATACCTTGTCCTTCTGCTTCATTAGTTTAGTGTGGTTTTACATAAGCATAGATTTACTCTCCTCAATGATGATCTTAGGATTTTCTTTCAACAATCTGAATGAAGAAAATCATAAAGGTAAAGAATTTCCTTCAGCTAATTCAACACTTTCTTCTTTGTAACTATGATACGTAGGTTGAGTCATTTCATTACACCGTTGAAAGAAAAATTCTAATAGGGGACATGCAGTTGGTTTCTCTAAGGATTCATCATCACAATCATCATCACATTCATAATATATAGGTAAATCAGTAGCATATGCAATATCATCTAGAAAGAACAACTCTGGGACGTCAACATGATCTTCAACAGACTAATTTGCAAACTCATCTTATTGATTGTCTACAAATAAATACATAAAATTATAAGTCCCTCACTTATCATGGGATGGATCAAAAGCTAGATTGACATCCCTTCTCTCAACAAGTGGAATACAGTTCTTTGCAAAATTATTTCCATCGGAAGAGTGAGAACCTATGATATCGTCAATTCTGTGTTCAAAATTCCAATCAACTATTTCCTGTTCACATTTTCATTCATGTTCTTGAGCATTCAAATCCTCATTCTGGATTAGATTACATGCTTGGATGTTGTGTTGAATGTCCTGAGCATCACTAATTTTTTTTTGTAAGGACTCGGGTATTCTTTCCATCAGGAGGAAAGAAAAATTTGGATGAAGAGTAGTTTCATAATGGAGCATGGCAACAACTTCAGAGGGTTGAATTTCTTCAGACAAATTATAATAGATGCTAGAGAATTTTCTACTAAACACAGAAATATCTTCATTCTTGTTCCTTTTCAAGGCATAAAACTCATTGAGTTGTTGATCTAAAGATTTCTCTTTTCCCTAGAACTTTAAGAATACCTTCTTCAATTCTACCCATGAGTTGATAATTTCTGGATGCAAATGTTTGAACTAATGTTTGGTGTCTCCTTTCAAGTATTGAGAGAAAACTATCATACACACATCATCATGGTCAATCTCAAATAAATCTATAAAATTCTCAAACCCTTGAATGTGCTTTTCAGCCGAGATGATATCCGATTCTCCGTCGAACACAGGTAGGTACTCATAGTAATTTGGAGGTAAATCATGAAGGGTTTGGGGTAGCTTTAAGTGTGTATATATATGTCAGGCCTTAGGGGGTGTTGGACCAAGAATAGTGGCAGAAACATTGGTATGCATCAACTTGGTCATTGTCATTGCGTGGCCTAGGTGAAAACGTTTTTTCAGAACCAGCGACAAGGTGAGGGTATGCATGTGCAATGTATAGAGGAGGAAATATAATTGCAAGTCTTTCATGATCATTATTAAGATACAATAAGTAAAATAAAGTTTGTTTGGCATGTTCAAGGAAGGAGCAAAGGAAACTTAAAATGAAAATTAAAATGCATTGTAAGAGGTCCCATTTTGAGTACCTGTTTTCCCTCATGATGACTTTCCTCGACCTTGTCAAGGGGTTTCATCTTTTAGTTAAGTTTATTTCTTGCGCTTGAAGCAATGAAAGTAGGTTCACCTCTTGGAAATTCAATATTATTTTATTTGTGGAGTCACCTTTGAACCAAAGTGGAGTCTCCAGAGCAGGAATACAACCAATGTGTGCCTAAGTGTCTACCTCTCTCAGACCTTAGAACTCAACCATGTCGTTCTTCCTAGGGAAACTTTTTAAATTTCATCCCCGACAATGGCACCAAAATGTTAGCACTCTGTAAATTATGTCCGGCCGAATAGAAAAATGACAGAGGTAGCTATTTCGACCAGATTTAGAGCTGAGGCACTAGACTTCTCAACTCAGAGAGGGCTCTCTCGAGTCACTTGATATATCTATGGAAATCGGTGGCTATATTTGGTCTGTTTTGAGGTTTTTAATAAAATTGTTGAAGAGCTGAAGATGACCTTTGGGCTATGGGGTCAAGAATGTAGGATGCATTGCCAAATCATGAAAACAATTAAGAGGAAAAGGCTAAATGAGGAAGTGACTTGTGAGTTTATGCTTGAAAATTTAGATGGTATCAGAAGAAAAGAAACACACAACTATTATCTGAGAGTTATAGTAATGAATTATGAAATGGTTTAGAAGAGACAAAAATAGTCTAAATCACCAAGACAAGAGCATTGAATAATGAATTATGGACTTTTAATTTCTCAATTTAGACAAAAGAAAGAAAAATGAAATACAAATCAATAGGAATCACACAGTATGAGAGAAAACGAGACTCATAATACCACCAATTAGAATCTTTTCATAAAAATCCAAAATCTTCCTTTGCATCCATGTATTCATTCCATCCCCAGAGATTTACAAAGTTTTCCTGCATAGACAACAAGCTCCTCCTTTCTCCCCTTCTTCTATACTCGTAAGGCCAAGCATATATAGAGGGATTTTGTGTGGAATTTAAAATGTTTCGACTTCCTCATAATTCTAAAAACAGCTACAAGTTACCAAAAGGAAGAATAGTTATATTATTTAAAGGGACCATTAATAAATGGTCTGTCATATCAGGACTCCCTTTTCTTAAGCCGACATCTGTCAAAATATTTCTGAAATACACCAAAATTTTACCTGAGGATTCACCTCATCTTGGCGATTTCATCCTCCAGGGTACTCCACCAATTGAGATTTTCCCCGATGCTTTCTATAATCTCAGTTTTGGCCTCTATCCTCTGCCTTTTGATCCTCTTCTTATTTTCAATTGAGTGGCAGGTGTTGTCCGCGTGTTAATTTATGAAGAGATCCCTCATAACGGGGTTTAATTTGACTCCCGACTCTGTCTTAGTTTCAGGTTCGGTATGAAATTTAGTCACCAGTATCTACAAGACCCATATTTCATTCTTACTTATTGACCTGCTTGGTACATTAGTTGAGAACCCAGTCGTGCCAGACACCATTTGATGGGTATTATCCATAACTTTCAAACTTTTCAAAGACCTTGATTTGGCCACCCTTTGAATTTACATAATTTTAGGAACACATGTCGAGCTTGTTTTTATTACGCATATGATGGAAATTTCATAGAATAGGATAAAATGATTTCATATATGAGATTTGATGGTTTTTTTACTTTGATCACAAATTACTATCATGGTACGTTGGTGTGCCATGCTTCATCAATCCACTTCGAATGATGAGCCTCGCGTTAGTTATGCGACGATGTCCTTTTGGTACGTCCTCTAGGAAAGTACCTGGACCGGTGAGGTGATCTGACCAACTGCCATTCTTCCATGAGTTATTGATGTGACATTTTGAACCATGTGACATCGGGGCCATAGGAAAAGTGGTTTCAGGCAATCCGCTATCTCCCCTGTTGCGTGTGTAAAAGTGTCATGCATTCCCCATCAAAACCAGAGTGGTTTTCCCTGGTCTTCCTTTGCGATGTTAAGTTTCGTGCTATTTGTTGGTCTGATGTGGGTCTCGACCATGGATATGAGATTCTTCAAGATCGACGGTCTTTCGATCTACTCCCTTCCCACCTCTTCTATATTCGTTCATATGCCACGGGATATAGCCGAGCACCCTAAACTATCACACCTCTACTGTGGTATAGCGTCTCGCTAAACCTCATAAATTTTTAGATACCGATATAAAAAAATTTAAGGTGATAACACGTCCAACAGTGTATCCTCCAAACTAGTAGGTTCCTCTCCATGTTCCAACCTCGACAAGTGGTCAGGTCCTTTGTTCATTATTCCTAGTTTTACCACGATCTCAAAATCATATTCCTAAAATAGCATAAGCCATCTGCATATTCTTCCCCCCAACACTGGCTTGTTGACTAGGCATTTTAGCGTGGAGTGATCAGTGAACATTTTAAAGTGTCCTCCCAATAAGTAGTAGTGAAATTTCTATAGCACGTACACCATGGCTAACCCTTCTCTCTCAGTGGTGGTGTAATTTATCTTAGCTATTGATAGCTTCCTGCTAGAAAAGGATAACGAGTGGTCAGTGTCTCCTGCACCTGGTTGAATGAAATAGAGGATGAATCGACATGCACGTGAAATTCCTTGCTCCAATCTGGGAAAACCAGAATAGGCGTAGTAACCATTTTCTGTTTCAGTGTGTCAAAGCTTTGTTGGCATTCTTCTATCCATTGAAACTGACAATCTTTCTTCAAAATCTTCTCCATGGGTGTTTTGATTTGTGCATAGCCTTTAATGAACTTCCTATAGTATCCAGTATGTCCTTGTTCAGTGTGTGGCTATTTGACTGAAGTAGGAGGGGGAAAATAAACTATAATGGAAATCTTAGATGGGTCTACCAACAATCCCTACTTACAGACAATATGGCCTAGAAACACTCCAAAGGGTGAAAAGAAGATGCACTTATTCAATTTCAGGGAAATATGACATTGTCTGCACTTATCCAACATTAGTCTTAAGCATTCAATATGATTTTGCAACAAACTAAAAATAGTCCAATCAACAAAATATGCTTCCAGAAATTTATGCAAAAACTCCTTGAATGCTTCGACCACCACCCTAGAAAATATGGCTGGAACATTCTTCAATCCAAACGACATCACTTTATACTAGTAGGATCCCCATTCTGTGGAAAAGGTGGTCTTACGATGATCTTCCTTGGCAATCCAGATCGGATGGTATCCTGAAAAGTCGTTTGTGAAGGAGTAGACCTCTCGTCCTCCTACATTGTCTAACACTTCGTCAGTAAATGGTGTAGGGAATGGATCATGTAGACATGCATCATTCATCTTCCTGAGATCTACACAGATTCTGATTTCTCCAGTCTTCTTATCCTGTACCACCATAGGGATTATCCATTCTGAATCTTCAACAGGTTCTATGATTCCTGCTTCCAACATTTTGTCTAGTTCAATATTCACTTTCTCCTTATATTTAGGGTTCAATCTGTAAGGTCTCTGTTTGACTGGCCTTGCATCTGGCATCAAGGGGATCTTTATCTCTCCCATAGGCCCTTTAATTCCCTTCATATCAGTTAACTTGGTTGGAAACAAGTCTTGATATTCATGCAGTAATTCGGTGATCTTGTCAATAGTGGAAACATCCCAATAATCTCCAACGTTTGCAAGATTCAGTGTTTTCTCTATTTCAATATTGTCTTTCTTGATTTTAATTGGTTTTCCAGTGAAAGGTAGCTCAACTCCTGGTCCCTCTATGTCTCTCTGTCCTTCTGTTTCGACGATGTTCACCTTCCTAGGATCATCGTCTTCATCAACATTGATATTGTAATAGCCTTGCAATTTCTGAAGAGGCACAACCCATTCGTTCTCTTCTTGTTCCAAAGGGAGGCTAGGTGCCTCCTCAAATAATTTTTGTCTTACAATCTATAATTCTTGATCCACTATAGGATACTGGCTTTCAAATAAAAAGGTAGATACAAAGTTCTGATTCATACCTTCCTAATATGCAGTGATGAGGCACAGTTCTACTTGAAGATACCAATTGATAGGGGTTGTGTCCAGTGTGTTAATAAATTTGTGCACCCACTTTTCTTGAGGAATGTTTCTCTAGGATTCCTCACAACTTCATACATGGTCCTTCAGACAACTTAGACCTGTGTACCTAACTTCACATCCTTCTACTTGTTCTGAAAACCATGCTATCATCAAAGTGCGACATTATACCCAGTCTGTAATGTTGGTTTAGTGTGTCCCCTACCATATTGCTGGATTTTCTTTCAAGGCCTCATCCAGTGCCAAAAATCTTTGTTGTATTGGTACAATTTCTTCAAATTCCAACAAGAAATCTTCTGAATGATTTAGAGCATCAAAGGTGGGCAAGTTACATACTATTGTTCCAATCCAATGAACTTCTCTGGTTAATATAGAACATCTCCTTATAGATACTTCATACATTTTGTTATGCCAGTTCTCCAGTGCTTCTTCTAAGTATGATGAGCATGTGTTGTCACTTCGCCAACTTAGGTTCCCATCTGTTGTAGGATTAATGTAATCCTACTGTCTTGTGGTCAATTTGTATAAATTCTCTAGCTTGTATGCATGTTCTTCTTCTCTGATGGGCTTGGTGTATCTGGAACCTTCATTAGTATCCATATGTGCGATGAACCTAAGGTCATCTCCTTAAAATGTCATTCTTCTTTTCTTCAAGTCAAGAAAAGTAGAATTGTTGAAATCCCAATCAATTCCTAACAATGCGGTATAAGAACAACTATCATCGACTATCTCAATCACCTCTAAGTCCACAAATGTTCAGACCGCATCGATGTCCATAGGGACATGTTCTAGTCTTTCAAAGGGGCTTATAGCCTATGGATTGTCCATCCTAAGCCTAATGGGGGAATAGATCAACTAACGTTTTCCCACTAGTGCCCATGTCTTATTCGTCATGACATTGACCTCTAACCCTAAGTTGAGGACCACTTAGTCTATATAATACTCTTTAATTTGAGCATTCAGGTGTATTTCCGTAGTTGTCCTTCTCTTTTTATATACTTGGTGTACTGCTCTACTTAGAAAGCGGTCTACCTTCCCTAGCTCATATTGTCTAATCAAGTTTTGTATCTCTTGTACAATGCTCTCATCCTTTATCAAATTAATTCAAGTGCATAAAAATTCCATGAGCTTACTTACCTCGTTTCCTTCTCTGGGTGATGCAGACTGATCAAATGCTAGAGGCATTCCATATTCTCTTACTTCTGGTTGAGCCTTTGATGAAGAAGCTTGATCTCTCCCAAATTCTTTTCTTGCTTCCTCAAATGTTTGTTTCTCTTTTTTTGGATCAAACTCTTGTGTCTTCTCTATAGCTTTTCTAACTCCTAATTGTTCTGTAGTCTTTCCTGGAGTCACTTTGTCTTCTCCTGTAGAAGTTCCTCCTCTAGTTATAACGACTCTGGGATACACTCCATAAGGTTATGTTGTGATTAGATGTACTTGTTGGTTTCCTCCTCATCTTTCCTAAATTTTGGATGACAATGTAGGAAAATCTTATATGACATGTTCAAACGAGTTACAGTATCTACAAGTGGTACAAGGGTTCTAACAATCCCTTGCCAAATGTCCTGGATCTGTGTAGTTATAATAGATGATCTGACCTTAGCCTCGACCCATGCCTCCTGCCCATCCTCTTCCTCTGAATCCACCACAAGGTTTGAAGTTTCCTCTTCCTGAGGAATTATATTGTGTAGTGTTCCCTTCTTGCTGTACTTCACCTTGAATTTTCTATATTTCCCTTGACCTTTCATGCATGAGGTCATAGGCCCTACAGTCCCTATCATCATGCCCTATCGACTTATAGAACGTGCAATACAGATTGGTGGGTGTCTAAACATATTTTTTCATGTAATATCATTCACCAAGATGATGTCTATTTCTACATACCTCGCACCAAGGTAGGGTAGCCTGCTTTAAAGGAATCAGAGCTCCAAATGCCAAGTACTCATGAAATCGGGGATAGTTCTCTTTGTCATGGCCTTCTAATTTTCATCTAATGCACCAGATGTCTTCTCTCTTATATTTTTCCTTGTATTTTTTCATATCTTCAACCTGTAGTGATAAGCTAGTTAGGTGACTTAAGATTTGACTCATACCTGAGATGGATTCTCCCATAGGGGTTGATTCTAGATTGACGACAATCTCCAGTGCCTTAGCCTGTGAAGCATTATTTTGTTGCATCAGAGGGACTCTGATGTGTGGTAAGAGGGAAGCAATGAACCATTCCTTATTCTTCTCATTTGGGATATGAAAAGTCAGTCGACCCATTAAGGTTTTAAATCTATGATCAAACTCCCAAACAGGTTCAACTACCCTTTGCTTGATTTCTTTCAACTTTGTAATGCATTGTGACTCTGACTTGGGTTTCTTGAATTTTTCAAACAATGCATTCTTGATCTCATTCAATGGTTTAGGTTGTGAAATTCCTTGGACAAGATTAATGCACTAGCTCAGTGCGTGGTCTCTCAGGGTAGTACTAAATTGGTCTCATTTAACAGCTTCGTCGGTGGCATTCTTAATACTCCATACAACTTCACATAGAAACCAATGCTGATCAGGATCTTCATATCCATCTCCCCTAAAGGTGGGTAACCTCATCTCATGTACCATAGATATTCCTTGGTTTCATGACTGATTGTGCACTAAACCACTTGTACCAGTGCTTTGATAACTTAGGTTACTCTGATTACATAATGTTGCTGAAACAACATGAGGAGTAATAGTACTTACTTCAACAGTTGACGTAGTTCCTGAAGTTTTTGTCTCTTCTCAGTGAGGTTCTTTAGTCTTTTCTTCTCTTGGTCCAATGGGCCCTGAATGTTCCTCATTCAGTAACTCTTCCTCTTCTCCACTATAAAACCCTTATTCCTGTAGAAGAGGTTCATTATATTGCTCAAACAATTTCACCAAAGGGACTTCCTTGAGGGTCCTTCCACTGCACGTATGTCCAACCTCTGTGTCGTTTTCACTATATGAATTCTTGAACATTATATTTTCAATATGACCCACTAATATATCTTCAATATGTTCCTCTCATGCAATACCATCTTGATATTCAACTTTAGAAAATGTGAAAATTTTTCTCTTGGTTCCTTAAAGAAATATCTCTCTGCTTGGCTATATGACTCTACTATGTCAATAGAAAACTTGGTGATATACCCTCCAATGTTACTATCAAACCAGTGATCCACTTCTCTTGACACGGTGTTATCAACTCTCTTGACCTTCTTGATCAACGTCGATGTCCAAATAAAAGGCGGTCTAGATCTAATCTCAAACTAGGTATCTGCTAATCTGGCTAACCACTTGTATAGCTCCTTATGAATCCCTCCAAAGAAAATATCATGTATATCAGTAAATATATACCTTCCCAACCAGTCCTCGATGCAAATCTTAGGGTTCTTGTTCTGGGCTTTTGCAAAGTCCTTTTCTTGTTCTTCTATCCACTTCTGAATCTTTGTCTTCGATGGAAACCACCTTGAAATTCCCTCAAGAAGATCCTGGTCCCAGCAATAGAACCATTTTTTGGCACAGGGGCATACACAGGGTTAAAATATCAAGAGTGCACCAACAATTCCTAACTAATGGCCCTTTCAGAAACACCTGCAAGGAAGATACGGTCTCACCCGAAGTAGTTATTGGGGGTTGCAGGACACAGGTGTCTACAACTAGAGGAAATAGAAAGTGGATCCAATACAACAACAACATGACATCTAGGTATCAATTACTAGCTTAGACCTACTTCACACAGTATATCTTTCAGATCTAACATAATAATGCAATAACAGTATATCAAAGAGAAAAAGAACACAACGTCAATCACACACAACAACAAGATGTACATGGTTCACCCTCTCCCTAGGGCTATGTCTACATAACTGTGATTTATAATATATTAAGTGAAAGAATACAGTCCTTTCTTCCCTCTTGGCTAGCATATATTCTCTCTCTTTCTCTCTTCTCTCTGTCTCCCTTCCCTACACACCTAGCTGTAGGGTTGATCCTCGCACCCAGCTGAAGATCTTATAATACATAATGCTCTTTCAACATACTACTTCTCTCTCACTAATATCAACAATCACTCATCATCATATAATTGATGAACCCATAACAGGTCCCGTTGACCTTTATTTATACATTACAATATCTCATCGACAACCTTAGGCCAAGACCTAGGTGTCAAAACCCTAGATACCAAAACCCTAGGTGTCTAAAACCCTAGGTCAACTTGACCCACATTTTCAAGGATTTGCCAGTCTGCCTTTCCTTCTTTATCATGTGGTTCTCTTGAAGCATATACCAATGGTTTTTTCCATTTGTTGAGTTGTCCATGATTCATCTTCCTTCCTAATCTGTCTTCCTCAATCTCCTCGTCCGACGACTTTATTTCTCTTAGTTCGCTCGGTCTTTTCTATTCTTTTGCTCACTTCGACCCAATATCATTCACTATTGTTTCTGCACTGTTCACATTTCTCTTTTTTTTCCTTAATCTTCGCTTACCTCCATAACCAAGGGAGAACATGTCCTGCCTTAATGGATGGTCAGGATTCCTTCACAACTATGGAGTGTTGACTGACTTATGGGCTTATCCTCCTTGAAACTCCACTAGATCTAACGCTTGTTGGTACTTCACACTCATATCCAATGGATGGGATTTGTTACTCTCTTGCTCACTCGCTCCTCCTATCTAGACTTTGATCCAATGGTCCAGATTCTTCACAGTGCTCAATCCCACGACCACTATCTCTCCTCCTCCTAAGCTTATGCATCCTCTTGACTTGGAAGAATTTCTAAGTGTCAAAGGTTCTACTAGTCTTGATGACTTTGGGTCTCATCTGCATTTATGAGAATGCTATATCTCCTAAGATTTGGTAATGGAATTAACCTCAACCTTGGCGCACACTTACGCTCTGCATGAAACTTTGTGTTGTTCCTCCTGAGCTTTGATTGCACACTCGGCCAGTAATCATGCCATCATTGTTTTTGTTCTTACCTTTAGACATGCCATTGTCATTGTTGTTCTTTCCATCAATGAAAAACACAATATGCCTATAAACATGCCAACAATCTCTCCCTTTGGCATTGATGAAAACCCGAACGGTTGCACTATTCTTCTTAGACCTCCAAATGTAGCATGACCACACCTTTTCTCCCCCTTTGACATCAATGTCAAAGAAAACATTCTCCCCTAAGCTATTGCATTACTTTTTGGGGGTATCGGATATTGAACCAACACATACTCCCCCTGACAGGATGGACTCTCTTAGGTGAGAGAAGGGATGACACCCAACTTATGATGGAGATATTCAAATGGTTTCTTAGCTGTGGGTTTAGTAAAGATGTCTGCAATTTGTTCTATGGTTGGAATGTAATTCAACTGAACAAATTTGTTTGTAACCTTCTCTTTGAGAAAATGATATTTTATTGGTATATTCTTATTCTTTGAATGGAGAACAAGATTCTTGGAGACACTAATGGCACTTGTGTTATCATAGTGAATTGGAATGGGATCAGTATAAGTTACTTTAAAATCTATAAGAGTTTGTATCATCCATAATAACTGAGTGCAACAAGTAGCAACAACAATGTACTCTTCCTCTGTAGTTGACAAAGAAATAGATCCCTTCTTCTTACTCAACCATGCTACCGGAGAATCACCTAAAAAGAATGCACCTCCACTGGTGCTCTTTCTTTCATCTAGAAAATTTTCCCAATCAACATTTGAATATGCAATTAATTGAAGGTTTTGATTTCTAGGATACCAAAGACCATAAGTCATTGTACCCTTCAAATATTTGAATATCCTTTTGACAGTTTCTAAATGAATTTGTTTAGGAGCATACTGATAACAACCTACCATTCCAACAACTTTCATTATATCAGGACGAGATGTTGTGATGTAAAGAAGACTGTCTATCATTGATCGATATGTTCTTTGATCAATATCAGGTGAAACGTCATCTTTACTGAGCTTGCAACCAACCACCATAAGTGTACTAACATGAGAGGAATATTCCATCTGAAACTTCTTCAACATTTCTTTCAAATACTTTTCTTGAGAGATAAATAGCTCTACATAATTTTGATTGATTCGTAGACCAAGAAAGTATAACAATTATCCTATCATGGACATCTCAAAATCAGTTTGCATTGAATTAGAAAACCACTGAACTGAAGGGTCATTAGTACATCCAAAGATAATGTCATCTACATAAACCAAAACAACTAATAAATCATCACATTCAGATTTAATGTATAAATTACTATCAACAATACCTTTCTTGAACCATTTGTCTTGTAAAATCTTGTCCAGTCTATAATACCATGCTCATGGTGCTTGTTTCAGTCCATATAGAGCCTTTTTCAACTTATGGACATAGTCAGGATTATCTTTAAGATAAAAACCTTCAATTTTCTCCCCTAGATCTCCATTAAGAAATGATGACTTAACATCCATCCGATATACTTTAAAGTTCTTATGACATGCATAGGCAAGAAACATTATGATGGCTTCCAATCTTTCCACTGGTGCAAAGGTTCATCAAAATCTTGTCCTTCAACTTGTGCATACCCCTTACAGACCAATCTGAACATATTCTTAACAATTTGTTCTTGTTCATTCATTTTATTCTTAAACACCCATTTGGATCCAATTACATTCTTATCTGCAGGTCTAGGAACAAGCTCCCAAGTATTGTTCTTCTCAATCCGATCCAGTTCCTCATTCATTTATTTTGACCTATTTACATCTTTACTGGCTTCATTAAATTTCTTGGGTTCCACCATGGATATGAAGGCTATATGTGATTTCTCAGTGTCTTTGATTATCCTTCTCTTGGTTTGTACACCCTTTTCTTTCTCACCAATTATGTTGGAAAAATACTGAGAGGGGGGGGTGAATCAGTATTTTGAGCTATTAACAATTTTTCACTTTTCTTTTACTGAAAAATATTAGTCTACTTTATAGAGACCAGTTATTGTATATTCTTATGAAAACAGTAGTGCAT
>SNQJ01S0160985.1:0-13575 GCA_010110895.2 Picea sitchensis | reverse complement strand
ATCTGATGTTGAGTTGACAGGTTATTCAGATTCTGATTGGGCTGGCAATCTGGATGATCGAAGATCAACCACTGGATATGCGTTCAGCATTGGATCCGGGGTTGTTTCATGGAGCAGTAAAAAGCAGCCTATTGTATCTTTGTTTTCTACTAAAGCAGAATATAAAGCCTTGTGTGTAGCAACTTGTGAAGTTGTTTGGTTAAGAAGCCTTCTTCAAGATGTTGGAGAAGAGCGAAAGGAACCTATGATGATCAGATGTGATAATCAAAGTTCAATCAATATTGTTTAGAATCTGATTTTTCATGCAAGGACAAAGCATGTTGAAGCTCAATTTCATTTTGTTCGAGAAAAGTTGCAGTCAAATGAAATAGATTTTATGTATTGTAATACTAGTGAAAATGCTGCTGATATTTTCACTAAGCCTCTTGGAAAGATTAAGTTTGAACTGTTTAAGGAGATATTAGGTGTAGAAGTCAATCCATTCTCCATTAAGGGGGAGACTTGGAAATAATGGAGTAAGTGCCAGTTGTAAGCACCAGTTATAAGCTTCAGTTGTGAGAGTCAGTTATAGGCGTGTTAAGAGTCAGTTCATAGTTGAGAGTCTAGTTGTATTTGGTTTGCATGTAACCAACTCGATAGAGTCTTTTCCTATATAAGGATGTAATCCATCTTCATTGAATATATAGAAGTGAGCATAGCCTCACCGTGTTGTTTGTTTCACATATTTTATCTTAATTTTAAAAAGATGTTAAAATTGTATATATGTATTTTCAATTTTGTTTCTCATCTTCTAATGGAATATTTATGGATATTAAAGTTTCATTATTGTGTTAAATATATTCATATAATTATTAGCACGATATAAATTAGTAATTTTAATATTGTAGTTGTTGCAATAGGAGAAACATTGTCCTCTATAATAATTGTGTGCCATATTTATTAGTGTAGTAAATTTATAAATAATGGTGTAAATATAAGGTAGGTTTTAAAATAATTGTGGTGGGTTTTGAAAGGTTTTATTTTTTGTTTTTTTGGGGGAATTAGGTGATTGTTTAAATTGCATTTTTTGAATGTATAAATGGATGCAACATGTTGAAAAACCCTTGAGACACTTCAATTATACAAATTTAGCCACTCAAATTTACAGATCTAAAAAAACCAACCAAATCAAATGGAAAAATAACCAAAAAAACTAAACTGTTTTGAAAAAACTAGTATGCATGTTTAAAAGCAGTTTTAACCGTTATGCTCACCACAACAAAAATGAATTCCACTTTGAGATTTGGAAGACCATTTTTACCTTGATATAACCTGTCTTTATTGAAAAGTTCCATATTGATAGGAAATATTATTCATTGTCACCTTAGATTTAATAGGTGGCAAATAACCAACCTACAACTAAGCATTAAAATTGTATTTAGATTCAACGACTTATAATCCAAGTTGAATCTAAATACAATTTAGATTCAACTGCTTATAATCCACCTGCCCCTGTATTCAATGGCTAAATATTGTTCACACATTTAATATGTATCGCCTCCGATATTAAGATGTACCGTCCTTGCAACTGTTAATACAAGCATCACCCGTTAGTGAGTGCAATTAGCAAGCTTTTATTGTTAGTAATTTCTAACTATTATTATTCGTTATTGTAACTTCCTTTCACTATGGTTGTTTTTAACCTCTCCCATTCAAACTACTACTACTTGTAATTTCCTTTTACTGCGGCTGTTTCTAAACTTTCCCATTTCATTTTACTGTGCCTGGGCATTTCTTCTACACCTACACTGTGTATATGGGCTGGCAGATCGGCAGATTGTTAATGGGAGGAGAAGATAGTTAATGGGAGATCAAACGTTTCCGATTTGCATGCTTTGCGTGGCTGTTTTTAATTCCCCATTCTCTATTCAATGGAGAACATGGTCAAGTAATGTAATTAGAGTTTTGTTATGAACATATGGATAACAAATTGATCAAATTTCCATCAACCCAACACCATGTTTCACATAGTTCCATACGATCTCTACAAACCTTCTTTGTACTTAATAATGTCCACTTTCACATAGTTCCATATGACCTCTACAAACCCTCTTTGTACTTAATAATTTCCACTTTCGCAGTCATGGATGCCCAAGAGGATAGACATGGTAACATGGACCAACCAGGTTTTTGATGCGCAAAATTTAAGTCTCAAATGGATTGTACATAAATGCAGGTGGAGAAAAAACCTATAACAGTAAAGTCCTAAGCATCTGTGACAATTCTATCTGGTTATTAAGGTTTGCATCCTGCATGCTATAATAACGGTCATTATCGATGCGTTTGTCTGCCACATATTCGACCATGCGTTTGTATGCCAAATATTTCATTATCATTATGAAATTGTATATTTTCATAGTTTTTTTTAATATCTAGATGTTTACATATTTAATGTGTTATTGTTTTTTAAATAATATTTTTATTAATATGTTTTTTGTTTTTTATTAATCATAAATTTTGAAAATTAAAATAATCATCATGGACAATTAAATATATACCATCATCAAAGTTAAATAAACTATTTAAATTTTTTAAATTTTCATATAAATCTCTCAAAATTCATATAAAAAGTGTTTCAAAATTTCAATCCTAATTTAATTTGAGTTCAAATTCCATTTCAACAAAACCCATCAATGTTTAGTTGGTTGATTGTTTATTTTTAATGATTTAAAAATTCATATGAAGTTTGACGTATGCTTTTATTTACTAAATAGCACAATGCTAACATTTTGTTGTTTAGTTGATTGATTGTTTATTTTTAATTATTAAAAAAATCATATGAAATTTCATGTGTCTTTTATTTACAAAATGGTCCAATTTTAAGATTTTATGTTATTTTTATATTTTTTTTCTAGTTAAAATGTTTATTAAAATGTAATTTAATTAAATTAAATAATATTGATTTATTTTTAATTAAAAAATAAAAAAAATGAACATTATTTTATCTTTATCTATTTTCAATAATTATGTATTAAATAGAATGATAATTTTAAGATTGTATGTCACTTTTTATACTTTTGTTCTACTCAAAATGTTTATTAAAATTTTATTAAATTGTAATTTAATTTAATTAAATAATATTGATTTATTTTTAATTAAAAAAAGAACAATATTTTATTTTTATCTATTTTCAATAATTATATATTAAATAAAATGATAATTTAAATAATGTTAATTTATTTTTAATTAGAAAATGAAAAAATATATATATATTATTATATTTTTATCTATTCTCAATAATTATATATTAAATAGAATCATAATTTTTTTATAATATAGTTTTAGATAATATAATAATTTATTTTATTATATATATTTAATTTCTTTATAATATAGTTTTAGATAATATAATAATTTATTTTATTATATATATTTACATGGGTAAGATGGTTAAAGTTATTTTTTTTTTCTTAATATTAAGATAAAATATACAATTCACATCCAGATCTTTAAATTCAATTAGTTTTTCAATGTTTTCCTTTTCTGTATGCATAAACCAATCAATCACTCTTAATTTTTTAATATCTAAATCTTTGCATAGTATTAAGATAAAATATACAATTCACATCTAGATATTTAAATTCAATTAGTCTTTCAATGTTTTCCTTCTCTGTATGCATAAACCAATCAATCACTCTTAATTTTTTAATATCTAGATCTTTGCATAGTATTAAAATAAAATATACAATTCACATCCAAATCTTTAAATTCAATTAGTCTTTCAATGTTTTCCTTCTCTGTGTGCATAAACCAATCAATCACTCTTAATTTTTTAATATCTAGATCTTTGCATTGTTTTTTTTAATATGTAGTTAGTCTTTCAATGTTTTCCTTCTCTGTGTGCATAAACCAATCAATCACTCTTAATTTTTTAATATCTAGATCTTTGCATCGTTTTTTTTAATATGTAGATGTTTGCATATTTAGTGTGTTGTTGTTTTTTAAATAATATATTTATTAATATGTTTCAATTGTGTTTCTCATCAATCATAGATTATGATAATTAAAATAGTCATGATGGACAATTAAATATGTACCATCATCAAAATTTAACAAATTGTTTAAAAAATTTAAATTTTCATGTAAACCTATCAAAATACATGTAAAAAGTGTTTTCAAATTTCAATCCTAATTGAAATTGTTTTCAAATTCCATTTTTTTTTATAAATTAGAAAAATGTATGTAAAAAGTGTTTCCAAATTTCAATCCTAATAGAAATTGTTTTCAAATTCTATCTTTTCTTTTATAAATTAGAATAATGATTCAATTAATGATGATGATGATTATGTTGGCATGTTTTTCAGACAAAAGCAGAGTATGTGTGTTTTTCATTGATGGGAAAGATCATGATCAGTAACACAGTGACAATGGTGGAATGGCAAGATCAGCAGTGTAAGCTCAAGACGAGGACCAACAGTGATCGTTGGATCCCATTCAGAATTTCCGATGACCGTCAGATCCGAATTAAGACTGGAGGAGCGCACAAAAGAGGAGAACAGATCTCAAGTGTCAGATCTGAGTGCGAAGACTAACCATCATCAGATCCAGAAGAAGGAGAACGATCTTTAAGTACAAGATGAAGTGGGTTTAGAAAGTCCCAAAAGCAGGAGGACCGTTGATCCAAGAAGGACACGTGGCAAACAGTCAGAGCGCAACAAAGGCTTCATTTCAGAGTTTCGCAGATCGGGAAATCCAAAGGAAAGAGGTTCTCTAACCCCTCGAACTCGCAATATGTGAAATCACGATAACAATCCTGGTCGTTGGAGTCATAGGACATGTGGAAAGTGATTGGAATTTCACTGACTTGAACATTGGAGGAGTCAACGGAGCATGGTGTGGGAACTCACGATATGCGATATCCCGAAATGATCCGAGCCGTCGGATTGAGGGTTGATTTGAACCCTTGGATTGAGGTATGTTGTGGAACGTTGGATGCAGAGGACACATGGAAAGCGATTAGCATTTCGCTGATTGAAAGGTCAAACGAAGGAGGCTCCTAACCTCTCAAACTCGCGATATGCAAAATCACGATATAATCTCAGTCGTTGGATTGAAGACAAATCTAGGCCATCAGATCTAGGAAATAGATCATGACAGACGATGTCAGTGAGGATAGGTGGCAACTTACGATAGCAAAAACACGTGGCACGAGCATATAAGGACAAGTGTCAAATTGTTTCGGATTTTTAGGCCACTGGAAATCATAATTGTGAGTGACATGTAGCAGCCACTCGGTTCTTGACACATCATTGAGTGACGCAAGAATGATGTCACTTCATGATTTCTTGTTTCAGGAGTTTCCGCTTCAAAGTCCCGAAGGCTCAAGTACAGGGGCGGAGGAGAGCTGTCTGATCACTGCGGATGGTGGACCATTGATCTGGCTCCATTTCGGAGTTTTGGGTACTGGAAGTCAAGGAGACTCACGAGAGAAATCCCAAAATGCGAGATCACAATGATAACTAGACCGTCGGATCATTGGAGATCTCGACCGTTGATCAGGCTCGATGAAGTTCATAAGTTCATGAAATGCGAAATGTCTTTTGGTGTAGGTTGTGCTCACCGTCGATGGCCATATGAGAGGGAGGAGCTAGCACAAAGCTAAGCTCCATTTCGTGGATTGCAACTTTGAGTGTCGAGACCCTTCGACACAGGATTGCCGAGATGCGAAATGCAAAACACATTTTGATCAGGCCCGTGGTCACAGCCAGTGAGCATATGGGATAAACAAAAGACCTTGCGGATTTAATCCAATGGTGCTTGTTAATTGGAAATCTGATCTAAGGGATACTGTTGATCTTTACAATTAACTGTTCAGTTACGATTCAGTTAGCAGAACCGAATCATGGTTCTTGGAGGGTTGGCGATTCAGTTGTTGAAGAGTGATTGTCCTAGGGATTTGAGGTGTAACTAAAGTCATTGAAGCGAATAAAAGAAACACACGGTGACTGTGCATTGTTGGCTGTTCTGACTGAAAAATGAGTTGAACTGTAGAAAGGTAAAATTACAGTATGTGCAGTGTGAAGAAAGCTCAGAGATAAGGAACATAAGCTTAACAAAACATAAAAGGTGAAGAGAGAAGAATGTGCACATATCAATGAGAATGATAAGGACAGAGAAAGAACAGATTGAAAGAGAGATCAAGTCAAGCCAAGTATGAACAGAGCAGAAGAATAGTGTAGCAGAGAAGAATTGCAGAATAGTGAAGAAGTGGTAAGAATTGATATGTGTGTATTGTTGGTTATTCAGTCATTTATTTATAATCAGGGAGGTAGGGTGGTGATAGGGAGGAATGTGGTCCTCTAATATTCAAGTTGATGCTTGAATATTGGGAGTTGTAGCTTCCATCTAGTTGTGGCTAGAAAACAGGGTGGCAGGGTGGTGCTCGGGAAAACACAAAGTTTTCTGTATACAAGTTGGTGCTTGTATAAATCCAGTTGGCACTGGAATATTTAGGGAGTTGGTGCTTCCTTCTAGTGGGTGCTAGAGAAACCAGAGAGTTGGTGCTCTCAACAAGTTGGAGCTTGTAAAATAGAGGTAGTAGCCTCACTTTGAGTTGGTGCTCAAACATAGATGATGTACAGAGCGAGAACTTAAAAGGCGCCTATCATTTGAGAAAGGTTTTCTCCCTTTATGAGTTTCCTCGTGAATTATGTCTCTCTGTATGTATCTTATGTGTGATTGATTGATGCTCATTATTTATATTTGTCCATATGATGTATAATATTGATGGTCACTTGATGAAAGATTAAAATGATTTAATAGACTTAAAATTATTTAAGCCACGGTAACAATGATTCACCCCTCGGTTGTCTTAGTAATTTCAACAAATTATTGTCCAAAGAAACTAGCTTTGTTCTATGAGATTTTAGAAAAGAAAAAGGGTAAGAAATTAATTGGTTCATTTTATAATATTTTCTTTCTCCAAAACATGAATATCTATATTATTAAAAATATTTGAAATTGAGGTCTGATGTATATACTTATAAAAAATTATTTTTATCTTCCACCTTGGTATATCATGAAGGTGACATTTTTTTCATCCCTGAATTTTTGGAATTGAGATTTGATGTGTGTATACGGTGAGCATTTGAAAAAATAAATTATTTTCCACCTTAGTATATCACAAAGGCTATAATTTTTCATCCTAAGGCATTTTCAGAATTGCCCAACTTTTTTTTTACTCAAGTTTTATTATGGGGCATGTGAGAGTTTGTTCTTATTTTAACAAAGATTGATTTTCTTTAATGGGGCATGTGAGAGTTTGTTCTTATTTTAGCAAGACTGGGTTTAATAACCTCTTTATAGTATCTTAGTTTTCTATTTTCTTGTACTTCTTTATTTTACCACAATTTATCTTTATATTTAGATGTGGTTCACTCTTGCTTGTTCCATCTGACTTGGTGGCGATGTGTGGTGTTGATGTGGCATACACCACCTTCCCTGATCATCGTTGGGATTTTTCCTGACTCTTTCATTTTATAATATTTTTCTTTCTCCAAAAAAACATGAATATCTATATTATTAAAAATATTTGAAATTGAGATTTGATGTATATACTTATAAAAAAATTATTTTTATCTTCCACCTTGGTATATCATAAAGGTGACATTTTTTCCATCCCACTGAATTTTTGGAATTGAGATTTGATGTGTGTATACATTGAGCATTTGAAAAAAAATAAATTATTTTCCACCTTAGTATATCACAAAGGCTATAATTTTTCATCCTAAGGCATTTTCAGAATTGCCCAACTTTTTTTTTACTCAAGTTTTATTATGGGGCATGTGAGAGTTTGTTCTTATTTTAACAAAGATTGATTTTCTTTAATGGGGCATGTGAGAGTTTGTTCTTATTTTAGCAAGACTGGGTTTAATAACCTCTTTATAGTATCTTAGTTTTCTATTTTCTTGTACTTCTTTATTTTACCACAATTTATCTTTATATTTAGATGTGATTCACTCTCACTTGTTCTGTCTGACTTGGTGGCGATGTGTGGTGTTGATGTGGCATACACCACCTTCCCTGATCATCGCTGGGATTTTTCCCGAATCTTCTTCCCAACCTTCCGATCACATACTCTGACAAAAACATTGGAGCTTCATCGTCCCTGGAATTCACAATCTTCATTGTCAAAGTCCTTCTCCATCAGAGTACACCTACTCCTAATATCACAAATCACTCCAATGACCCTCCCCCAATGAATGGATAGGATTGTATTTCACTCGCTACTTGATTGAAAACCTTCATTTGTTCTCAAATTTGATGGCCTTACGGCTACAGTACCCACAATACATAAATTTATTTTAGTTCCTTAGTTAGAAAATGTTCCTTCGCTGCCTTGAATCAATTCCTTATCTTCTTCTTTCACATAGCAATGTTGTTCACAATTGAATTTTTGGTGAATTACGCAGGCTCTTTTGAAGCTAAGCCCATTTTCCTTCTAAGAAACCAACATTAGGACCACGGGCTTATTACTTTGCAAATATCTGCAAGCTTAAACCTTGAGCAGATTGCCAAAGTGAAACTCTCCCGAGCTGTCGATCTATTCCCTGAGTGAACGGTCGAATCTTTTTCATACAATAGTATTGAGGTTACAACTTGGATGGTCGGATTTAACACTCCGAACGGTCTCCTTGAGACTCTAAATGAATTTTAATCATGACCATTGATCATCACTGAAAGGTTGATCCAGATCTTTCACATGAAAAACAGAGCTATGAGGGAATATTCCTCGATACCTCTGGTCGATAACTTTAAACTTCACAATTTTTTTGGATGTCGAATAATTAGCTGTGACTACATGTCATCACTTTTTTCAGGATTTAACCTTTAGTACATAAATCAAAGAAGAAATATTCTTCAATTCGTTTCTTCGATACCTTTTCATTGGCGCGTTGGAACAAACCGCGAAATGGCTCTTCTGATGGACTGTGGGGATTGGTTCTATATCTATTAAATTATTAGATATCACTCTCAGAGTTGATGAATCGGGATGGGAATGGGATAGGAGTTAGAAAGACTCTGATGTGAATTTATGAACACACACACGCTCAACTCTTTTTGAGGTCCGATGGAAAGTTGACTAGAACAGTTGATTTAGTCGGTTTTCTCTTTTGCAGGTTCAAGAATTAATGGTCTGGATTAACCCACGTGTTGGGTATGTGTTATATTCTTTGCATTATTAGTCTTGTCTACGTTGCACCGAGCACGCAGGGGGGTGTAGGGGGGCGAAATCCCCCTACGCGGGAGTTCGGGGGCAGTGCCCCCGAGAATTTTTTTTCCTCCGAAAACGTGTCACATATTTAGGTGGTTTTTCAGCACATGGTTTCTTTGTCGATGGTTTTCTATTTCCGGTTAAGGAATTAGAGTTGTTGACTAATCCAGGTCATTGGGTTAGGGTTTTGGATGTCGTTGGCTCCTATATATATATTGTATTGTAAACAATATAACACTATGAATTAATATAGAATATGTTGGTTTTCCCGATTTGGGTTTCTAGGGGAAAAATCTCTATGTAATGTTTGTATTTTCCATTGTATATTTTTTGTTCTTTTACTGAAAATCTGTTTGCAGTAAATATTGTACAAGGTTAAAATCTACACCACGAGCCTGGTCAATGGTTGTTCAGTGAGAAATTTTAAACAACCATAACGTTTTCTAGTGATGTTGGAATGAGGCCCGTGATACCTCGTTGGAAAGGTATTGGACATAGGAAAGCAATGGCATGGGTCTCTGAGCCGAAAAACTGATAGAAGACATAAAAAAATAGAGAAAACCAATAACCGTGAATTTGGGGGGAAATGGCCATACCAACTTCAAGCAGTCATATCCGGGGCTACGAGTAATGAAATCAAGCCCGGGATAGCTCGATAGAAATCTGTAGAAAATAATAATAAGATGGAATATCAAATGTGGGAATATTAAGAGTGTAAATTGCTCGAAAATGCAAAACATAGACAAAACCTGAATTCAAGTGAAGAACTAGCTATGCAAACTTCAAATTTCTATATCTCAAGCTACAGGAAAAAAATATTTCTAGCAATATCCCAATGGAAATATGAGATAGAGGAGAAGAAGAAAAAAATATTTCGATCAGCAGGAAGAAGCCAAAAATACCCAGAAAATTTTGAGGAATAGAACGTAACGCCAATGAGCAGAGTCAATGATTATTTTTTAATGAATATCATTTGTAAACTTCCATAGGGAGAATGTAACCTCCCATGAGTCTCTTCAATTTCCATTTATAATTCTCACATATAGATTTTCAAAATGTTAAAAAGAAATTGGGGGAAAAATGAAACGAACAGGGAGGAGAACGCAAGGGTCTGTCCTACCTTATAAAAAGAGTGTTGATATTGAGAGGGGGGTGAATCAGTATCAAGTACAATTTCAAAACTTTTTCAACTTATACTTCAACCAGATTATATATTCAATTATATCCAATGACCAATGAACAATAGTAGAAGAGTTACACCAATACACCAAAATACACCATGCACAATATATGAGAAATAATCAATAGGTATTGTTCAAGGGAAGTAATGACTTCCAAGGGAAGCTACAACTTCCAAATATAAAGGGAGGGATAAACCTCCAAAAGGAAGATGCAATCCTCCAATATCAAGAGAGGGTTGACCTCTCCATCCTTTCCCCTTCCTTTCCCCCAAGAATATATGAGAGATAATAAAACTTTACATTGAATTATCACCATCAACCAACCATCACATAGAACTTGATAATGCTTCCTGAGACTTCTTCAACTTTTGCAATTCTTCACTTCTTGGAATAATTTGATCCTGTAGATAATATTGATCAATGTATTATCTGAAACTCCTCCAAGTTTCACTCCTTGAATCCTCCCAAAAAGGAGTTATAGAGAAAATGGTAGACCTTATTCAATTCTGGTTTATTCAGGAGAGAGAACTTGTACAGAATGCCCCTCGCTCAATATTAAACATCAGATTCTGAAATTTGTACACAGGAAACTAAAGCCCGTACTCTTTCCAATGCAATTGGTCTAACTTCATTTGGATTATCTATGGATAATTTATGACTATTTTACCCGGAACACCTGTTTATGACTAGCTTCAGGACTAGTCAGAAACCCTATCTTCCATAGAGTGTATCTCCAAAATTATAGCGAATAAAGAGATGAAATTTTTACCACAAGTACCTAGATATGTTTTCTCAATAGCCTCCAAATTTCACCATTTGATTCATTCTAGAAACAAATTTATAGCGAAAATGGTAAGATGACATGTAAATAACATACCTTAGAACACATCACCAAGACACTTCATCCTCCCTTGAAATTTGGCCTTCTTTACTTCACATATCCTCTAAAATTCGACTTATATCTCCTTGTTCATTAACAAACTTGTGTGTGTAAAATGAATGTATAATGATATGTATTTATACCCTTTATGTCACTTCCTTTTAACATTAGGGTCGACATGTAGTTTTTGCTTCAATTCACATTGTCATCTTCAAAAATTCATTCTCCTCAATCGTGAGGATCCACATGATGTACCACATACCATTGGAAGAGGAATGACTTATACTATCCATACATGGGTGTTGTATATGCATATGTAATTTCCTTCATGTCTATCTACTTTGATCAACTGTGGGGTCCAAAAGCCAATGGCTAGAGTTGACATCAATGACAACAACCAATCTTCCAGCAAAGAGAACTCATAGGGTAGAAGAGAGACTTTTTCCCTTTGCAACAAAGGATGGTATTTTTACTTCTGAGTAATAAAGTGCAGAAGGAATTTAAAAAATTTGTGGTTTTGATCAATGTAGTAGAGACTATTATTTATGCATTTATCTTTTGCTTGAGTAGATAGGATTATATTGAATGAATTATTTATGCATTCGATTCTATTTGCCCATGTTGTCACATGTTTCTTCATGGCTACATAAATGATGCTAGAGATGTATTGTTCAATTATTTTTCTGTGCATCTGCAACATTATTTCTTTCATTTACCATTAAAATACATGAACTATTTATGGTTAGGATGGTTGTCTTTCTATGTACTCATTCTTTTAGTTTTGCTCCTGGGATAGCTCAGAAGTAGTTAGATTAGATTAGTTTTCTTTAGTTAGATTAGTCTTAGAATTATTTAGAAATATTTGGGGAGTAGCTCGTTGTCTTTCCCTCTTTTATTCTTTTGATTCTGAGCAGCAGTGAGGCCCATAAACTCACGGGAAACACTACCTCAAACGAGAGTAGGTATGATTGGGACCTGTCATCGGGCGTTTCCCCCCATCTTCTTGAATGGGTCATTCTGGCTCGTCAACACCTACAATCTCTCATTCCCCACATGCCTATCCCACCCCAGGAAGTGTGCCCTTTATCTGCTCAACAATCCCTCAACTTCCCCACTTCCCTTCTAGGGCTTCAACAACAGGCCGGGCAGGAAGTCTCAGAGCCCCGTAGTTATTTCCCAGTGCACAAGGGAACAACTCTGAGTAGTTTATTTTCTAGAGAACTACTCACAGGTATGACAACCTGCTTCTTCTGTAATACAGCCTGACAACCACTTCTTCAATTTAGCTCCCATGCTAACAGTACAAGTAGAGGTTCTTTGTTGCAGTCTAATACCATAAGGTACAATCCACATCTGCCTCCGTGAAGGAATAGTCCATACTGATGATCCTCCCCCTTCACATTATATCCACAAATATATGTGCGTGTGTGTGTGTGTCTTTTAAGACACTTGGCACACCAAGGGAATCCCTTGTCCCTACTTTCAAGACTTATGATATATAATAATATATATTACTTTATATTTAAGGAATAATATTATAATATTCCATTAGGATTAATCCCCCTAGCTTAGCCCCTTCCTAGACTCTTAGCCCCCCCTTTCCCTTTCTAGTGGATTTTATCCCCGATACTCATTTGTGGATTGATCTTCATGCAACAGTGTGTTTTCATTAATAATATGAGTGTTTACATATTACAAAAAATAGGCTCATTGGCCTTTAGCACATAGGCCCTCTGACCTAATAATCATATAAGCCTTCTGGCCTATAACAACCTGGCTCACCAACCTATAAAACATTTACATTTATATGTACAACTGGGGTTTGGCCTAGGGGTATTACATGGAGGCTACCTTTGGGATTTAGTAATTCAATTTTTCAACGTGGCAGGGACTAACTGCTTCACAACTATTTCCCTTGTTGATTGAACCCTTCACTACATTCTATTTTAAGTTCCTCATGGATTTTCATCGATCCATTATCGATTGAACCCATAAGAAATTCTATGCTCCTCTTCTCCCCGCTACGAATGTCATATAGAGTCGAGTGAAGGTTCCCAGTCTTCATGGATTTCCTTCATATGCCTCTATCTTCGTTTCATCATGTATTATGTTATTGTAGGTTGGATGGTTAGATAGGGCTTAACAGATTTCCTTCCTTATCTTTTTTTTATTTCACCATAGATTATGTATTTGGAGGTAGGATGGGTATTGTGTGTATTATTAGTTCCTATTGTTGTGGTTGGATGGGGCTTAATGGATTT
>SNQJ01S0160984.1:5921-22026 GCA_010110895.2 Picea sitchensis | reverse complement strand
TTTAGTATCACTCTCACTATATCCACCTCCCTCTATCTCCTATACTCTCCCCCCATTTCTCTCTTTATATCTCTCTAGCCCTGCTTCCCTCTATCTCCCCCCTTCCCCTCACACTCAGTCTTAGTCTCTCTCTCTCTCTCCTATTTTTTAGTCTCACTATCAATCTCTCTTTGCTTCTCTCTCTCTCTCTATCCATCCTTGCCTCATCTTCTTTTCCCCTAGTTCTACCTCCCTCTCTCTCTGTCGATCTAAAGGTAAGGTATGTCTCACAATGAATAAAGGATATGTGCAATAGAGAAATGTAACCTCACCTGTAAGGTGAGTGTTAAGTTTTTGTTCTTCTTCTAATGGATTACTTATATGAGTACTTATATGAACACAACCATGACCTATACCATGAACTAGACCTAGACCATCACCTAGACCCCCTTAAATCTATCTAAGACTACAGATAACCTATAGTCTACCATTAACCCCATGAACACCCAATACCTAAGTGAAATATGCCTATAACTCTTGTTTTATAAGGATATTTTATGGATATGACTGTTCACCTATGGTTTAATAATGATCTCACATGATTTAATGAAGAATATGGTACATTGATTATGATTTTTTATTTTAATATAAGCATAATTTTATAGTTTTATGGTACATTGATTATAATTTTTTATTTTAATGATCTTGGTCTTCCTCTCTCACCCTATCACACTCTCAAAAAATCCATCTCTATCCCATTATATATTTATTTCTTGAATCTAACCCCCACTCTCTTGCTCCCTGTATCCCCCTCTCTCCTCCACTCTCCACACCTTTATCTCTTTTCAACTATATAACCCCCCTTCTTCTCACTCACTCTCTACCTCTCGTCTTTTTCCCCTCTTCCTCTCACTCTCAGACTCTCACTATCTACCCCCATGACTTAGACCATGACATAGAGCTAGATCTTGAGTTAGAAGTTGACCTAGAGATTGACATAGAACATCACATATACCCCCAATACTCTCACTCTCTCACTCTCTACCCANCACTCTCACTATCTACCCCCATGACTTAGACCATGACATAGAGCTAGATCTAGAGTTAGAAGTTGACCTAGAGATTGACATAGAACATCACATATACCCCCAATACTCTCACTCTCTCACTCTCTACCCACCATACTCTCACTCTCTACCCCCCATAGTCCCACTCTCTCACTATCTACCCCCCATAGACATAGACCTAGATCACGACCACGACCATTACCATGACCTAGACCATGACATAGACCTAGACCATGACCTAGACCATGACATAGAGATAGAGCTAGATTTAGACGATGACCCAGATATTTATGTAGACCATGACCTAGACCACGACATAGATATAGATCTAGATTTAGAAGTTGATCTAGATCTTGACAATGCCTAAACTAATGAAACCTATCATGACTTATTGCTTTTCCTCTATTACTCATTATCTTTAACTTGCACACATATATTTATTAATCCAATCAAATAAAGAATATTACTTTGTATATTCATGAAATCAAAGATCATACCTACTCTTCTATGATCTACCAGCATCAAGAATATTCATATTAGCAAAGAAAAAAACCACAAAAGAAAAATTGTAAACAAAATGAATGCAAATGATGTTCTCTTTACAACGCATTTTCTGATTTCCAACCCTTCCCAAAAAATATAGAATATAACCCTAATCATAATCTGATCCGATCCGACACTCCAAAGGGTGCACTGTAATCTAAAATATTTCCTTCTCAAATGGTCATTTCAACTCAGGTGTACTACAATCTCATGATGTCTATGCCTCCAAATGGTTCATTACAATATCACTATCTCTCCGCCTACAAACCGTCCTTTCAATTTGGGTGCATGGCAATCTCATAATCTCTAAGCCTCCAAATGGTCATAATGTCCATTTTAGTAGGTTCCATTCCTCCAAATATCTTGTCAACAAACCTAGATCTTGACATAGACCATGACCTAGACCACCACATAGAGCTATATCTAGATTTGGATGTTGACCTAGAGCTTGACGTAGACCATGACATAGACCCCCCTAGCTCCATCTAAGCCTAGGAATAACTTATATTCAATCCTTAACCCCATATTCACTCAAGCCTTGAGTGCACTATGAATATACCTTATGTACAACCCTTGCACCCACATCACACACATCTTGGTTCTCTAACCATTGCTCTATCCTTGAAAACACTTTCAACCCCTTAGGCCTTAGTTGTCCCCATACCCCTATACATATTTATTCATAAGGAGGTTTGGTGTATATTAAATTCTATATATGTTGCATTAATAGAGCATGCATGTTCCTATGACTTGACTGAGTTGGTCATTTATGTTCTGCAGGAAATCATGTGCATTCCTACAATGTGCACGTGCTTTAGTGCACATGCATTCTAGGAATGTGTGCACATTCCTGCTGGGAATTGTTTGGTGCCAAGCACACCCGACCTCATATATCTCATGGCCAACAAAAAACTGTGACAACTTTAGACAAAAAAAACCCTCAAATACAAGTTTTACTTACTTTAGTGTTCTTGTTAGATTCATATAGAATTTTGTTCTATTGCTAGACCATTGCAGGAAAATTTGAAAGACAACTTTGTCAGGTGGAATTGGAATATTTGTTTGTATATAATTTTGTCTTCTTGGAATTGTAATACAATTTTTTCCAAGTGCAATTGGAATTGTTGTTTCTATCTTCTTGTGCCTTCTTGGAATTGGAAGACAAATTTCTCCTAGTGGGATTGGAATTGTTGTTTGTATCTTATTGCTTCTTCTTGGAATTGGAAGACAAATTTGTCCAAGTGCAATTGGAATTGTTGTGTGTATCTGCTTATGTCTTCTTGGAATTGAAAGAGAAATTTGTCCAAGTGCAATTGGAAATGGAATTATTAGATGCGACTTCTTTTGTAATACAAAAAACAATTTCTCCACTTGGTTTTGCCTTATTACATAATACAAAGAAAATATTGTGGTGGGTGTTTGGAAGCCAATTCTTATATTTAAAGATGGGGAACTACGAGATTTGAGAAAGAAAGTCCTCGAGAAAAAATAAACCGATTGAAAAGGTAGAAGAGGAAAGATAAAAAACAAAGTTACGTATGTCAAAGCGTAGGATTTCAGATGAGGGAAATCCAATTTCTAGCAGAATAGATGTTGCTATTGTTTCTCCTCCATCTCTAGAAGAAAAGCACAAGATTTCATTAGAGAGAAATCCAAACAATATCTCATCAAGAAAACTTTTTGTGGATGACTAGATGATGGAGTATTTGCTTGGAGATAATTATACTATGGATGAAATTAGAGAAGCAATTGATGTACAACATTGTGGTGAAGCAGGTCATGTGGTGCAATATCTTGTTGGACACTCAAATGTTCTAGAAACTAGACAATACTATGTCCACTCTCCTCTCACATTTGACCTATTAGTGATTGAAGGGACAAGAACTGCAACATTGTTAACTCTACAAAAGGGAGGTAAAGAGTCCCATAATAGGGGTTCATCATCCCTACCTAGATTGAGCATTGCATGGCGACTAACTCCTAAACGCATTAATGTTGATGAAAGTGGTCTAGCATCAATTGAAGGTAAGTTACATAACCATACTATTTTTTATCACTCTTATAAAATCATTCAATAATATTTTGAACCAAAATCCGATGCTGCTAAATTTCAATTAATTTTGTCTTTGTTAAAATCTAGAAGTTTGACTCCTGTTAGGAGAATTTTAAGCATTAAAGCAGTGAAAAGTGTAGAAACAAGTCAGCATATAGTAAAAAGCCTTGTCTATGATTTTCAAAGAATTGGTAAGAAGTCTAATTCTAAAGACTGCAATGCAGCCCGATGTGTCTTGTCCTAGTCAATTGTTAGAAATATCACAAGAAAACATTGTTTTATACAACAAACCTCTCACCTCTTGAAATGCAAGGTCAAAACCATTAGAAAGTATTCTCATAGACACGATAACCTTGATAGAGGTGCCCTAATAATTTTGTGGGCCTTCACTAGAAGGATACCTCATTCTGACATGAAGTTAATTGGAGCAGTTAAGGGACTAATTCAAGATTTATGGCATGGGAACACAAGGCCCTCTTCCAGCCAAAAATATATACTAAAATTGAGAAGAGGATCTAGGGAATGTGAACCCCATATTAAACACTGTCTTGACATTACATAGACACAATTGTATGAGAGATTTAGAACAATACATAGTGCACTTAACTTAGGCCAAATATCGTTCCATAAATGCAATCCTTGGTATGTTCTAATAAACACAATTCGTAACACATGTTGTTGTAGATATCACATTGACTATGTTTATTATTATGACACACACACATATATATTTTCATGTTTTCCATAACAACCTTTTGAAGGAATGCCCAATTATATTGTCATTGTTGTCATATAGAGACTTTATTCACAACATCTTGTGTACAAGGCTAGAAGGTTTTAAATTTGATCAAAATGCATGCTTAGACGAGACATGCCCCCAGGTGCAGTGGAATGAAATTACTAAGAAAGTGCATCCATGTAAGTGATGAGTATGAATTGGGGAGGAAGGAGGTTTCCTTGCAAAGATTTAAATATGTGACATATGATATTGATGGAGGATAGGAAAGAAAAAATATACAATTGGTTACTTACCAAGTAAAAATTTGTGACTTCATAAAGGACTTCGTCGAAAAGACATGACATTATGTTCAACATGTCCATGTGGCTCGATGGTAGGACAAACATTTTAGAATATGTACATATACATTTCCTGATAGTATTGTGTTATCAGTGGTTGATTTTGCTGAGAATTACACCCTTCAATTGGAAAATGAGATTCAAAGCCAATATTATCACTTAGAGTAGGTCATCATAATGGTACATATCACATATAGGCATGGACTAGATAGTAATGAAAAAAATAAAGTTATATTGAAAGAGTATCACTTCCACATAAGTGATGATCAATGCCATGACTTAGCCTACAAACAATATTGTTTTCAGTTGTTCTACAATCACCTTAAGGAGAAGAACATACTGATGGATCAACATTGGATTTGGTCAGATGGTTGCATAGGCCAGTTAAAAAATTCTCGTGTATTTCAATGGTTGTGTATGTTGCACAAAACACTAAAGGTACCCCACATTTGAACCTATTTTGAGTCCGAGAACGGGAAAGGGGAGCATGATGGAGCAGGTGCATGCATAAAAATAGCATTATGTAGGAAATAAATGAAGTTCACTACTACTTCCCTCATTTGAGATGAAAAATCCATTGTTGAATGGTGTTCTTCAGTAATGGGAGAGGGAAGAGGAACCAGTGAAGACCAATCACACAAGAAAGGACATGTACATAGTTTTTTGGGAGGTGATCGATGTAGATTGATCACAGTGGTATGAATGCAAAACAATCTAGGGCACTCATGGATTCCATTTAGTTAGAACATCAGAAAATGCAATAGTTGAAATATGGATGAGAAAACTCTTTTGCTTCTATGGTCCATGTAGTAGTAATGAATGGGATAATTGTGAATTAAAATAATGGGTTGATAGATGAGATCATGTATCACTCCCCATTGGTAAACGCATAACTATGGAGTTATCCAAATTGGAGGAGGACCAATCAAGTATTTTAGGAAATTATGACCATGTCTTAGATCGCGTACTGTCAGTTTCGTTGAATCTTTCTATTAAATTTTGAATAACTAGAATGAATTTGTTATGCTTTGTTCATTTAGTGGAATCACCTTTTGGCACTCCATTTTTTTGCAGGGAACATATATGCAGTGGCTTCCCCAAGAGATAATGAATGGGGCACTGATTATTGGTTGGCATAATGCTTAGAGGGAAATCAGACCCTCATGTGATCAGTAACAGACTCTGAAGGAATTGAATTTCTAACAATATTGATGGTTATTAAAGGATAATATTTGACACAGGATGAAATAACAAAAAATAAAGGTGGTTATGTATTTCAAGATTATAAACTAGGTCAAGTTGTATACCACTTTACAAACTTGGTTATTGGTACAAAAATCCAACTACAAACAATTCCAAGTAAGAACTCATCAAAGGTGTAATACGTCTTGCATTACTCTGAGAATGAGGAGTTAATGGAAACCATCAATATTAGAAGTGATCCGATGGCCTAGATGAATGATTATCTAGGTATGTAAAATGAATAATTTTGGATTCATTTTGACTACTGTTAAAATATTTGTAATGTTGTTAAAATATACCTTGCCTTAAAATATACCCATGCCATGCCTTACTTTTCCACACCTTGATTTTCCTTTCCTTTCCGTCACTTTCCATGCCACACCTTTCCTTCACTTTCCATGCCATGCCATGCCTTTGCCTCACTTATCATTCCATGCCATCACTTTCCTTGCCTTTCCTTCACTTTTCGGGCCATTCTTTGTCTTCACATGTTGTGCCATTCCTTCACATGCCTTGCCTTACCTTCACATACCATGCATTTCCATGCCTTCACATTCCTTTCCTTAACTTTCCATGCCATGCCTTGCCTTTCCTTGCCTTTACTTTCCTTGCCATGTCTTTCCTCGCCTTGCCATGCCTTTCCTTTCCTTGCCTTCCCTTCAGTTTCCATGCCTTTCCTTCACTTTCCTTGGCTTCACTTGACTTTCCTTCACTTGTATTTTATTTTCCATGTCATGCCATGTCGTTCTATAGCATTCCATGCCTTTCCTTCACTTGTATTAAATTTCCTTGACATTCCATAGCATGGCTTGCCTTTACTTTCCACAAATTTACTTCAGTTTCCTTTCCTTCCCTTGTCTTTCACTTTCCATGCCATGCCATGCCATTCCATAACATGCCATGCTTTGCCTTCGCATTCCTTGGAATTCATTTGTTTCCTTCACTTGCCTTTCCTTCACTTGTATTTCATTTTCCATGCCATGCCATGTACATTCCATAGCATGCCATCCCTTTCCTTCACTTGCCTTTCCATTCATGCCTTGTCTTCAGTTTCCTTGACTTCAGTTTCCTTACCTTGCCTTCACTTGTATTTCCTTTTCCATGTCATGCCATGCCATTCCATAGCATGCCATGCCTTTCCTTCACTTTCCTTACCATTCATTCCTTGACTTCACTTTCTTTGCCTTCAATTTCCTTTCCTTCATTTGTCTTTCATTTTCCATGCCATTCCATCGCATGCCATGCCTTTCCTTCAATTGCCTTTCGTTGCCTTCACTTTCCTTCACTTTCCTTCACTTCACTTGTCTTTCCTTTTCCATGCCATGCCATGAAATTCCATAGAACGCCATGCCTTGCCTTAAATTTCCTTTACTTTTATTTTATTTCATTTTCCATGCCATTCCATAACATGCCATTCCTTTCCTTCACTTGCCTTCGCATTCATGCCTTGCCTTCACTTGCCTTTCCTTCACTTTCCTTGAGTTTCCTTCACTTGTATTTACTTTTACATGCGATGACATTCAATAGCATGTCATGACAAGCCATGCCATGCCTTACCTTCACTTTCCTTTCCATTCATATCTTTCCTTCACTTGCCTTTCCTTTCCTTCACTTTCCCTGCCTTCACTTGCCTTACCATTCCTTCACTTGCATTGCCTTCACTTTTATTGCCTTTTCCATGCCATGCGATGCCATTCCATAACATGAAATGCTATTCCTTCACTTTCCTTTCCATTTATGCTGATCCAGGTGGATATCAGTGGCCACCCACCTTTTCCAACTCGCTCAAAACAATTTTCTGGCAATTTTGGCAATTTACTATTTTTAGTAGTTTTTAACTTCTATGGGCCAGTTTGAGGGCCTAAACAAAGTTTTTTCATGATCGAGCACCTAAATGAGAGTTGAAGGCTCTAATTGAGCCCCCTAAATGAATATCCTTGTCAATAACTTTCCAACAAGCTATTGTTCACCCTAAACATATATCAAATGCAAAAGTTACGATCCTGAGAAGTTAATGTACTAACTTACCCCAACATGGCCAACATGAATTTTGGTGCTTCATCTCCTAGGGTTAGGTTTTTGGATGTCTAGGGTTTTGAAATTCATATTTATTGTAAAAATGCCTTCAGAGCCTCATGGTAAGTGTTCTCACAGTAACAATTCCATGTTTCTAGTGTTAATTACTCTTTGAATTTAATGTTTATGTGGTTATTTCAATGTTCAACTTTTGTTATTTGACCTTTGCAGGGACAAGAGATAAATGAGTAAGCTAAACTAATAGTTGATGAAGAATTGTTGGAGGAAATTTATGGTAAAATATTGTTGGAGTTGGAGTGAAAAGGATACAAGGTCCTGAGTTCCCAATGCTACGATTTTATGCAAGTCACTTTGTTCTTATTTCATTTTCATACTTTGAACTTTTGGAATTATATTGTTTTATGATTTTCGTCTACAACAAGAATCCACGATGGTCGATAATGTTAGGTCATGATCTTAGAAGAGGTTTCCTAGTATGGGATCCTCTACAAGACTTCCAAGCAAACACTGTACTACTACTATTTGTACTATTTGTATATACAATACATAATTTTGACATACATGTAATTCCTTTGTTTGTTTTGTTGTTGGTGATGTTACAATTTTTATGTTAAACTTGTGTTTCATGTTTACAAAATAAATCATCCATGTCTACTTAGATCTGCATTTGTTGTAAATGGTTTCACATTGTTGTGATACTTGCATCATTTTCTTTATTTATTTCAACTAGAGGTTTTCATTTATGATAATAATTTTATACCATATCTTATCTAGGCTTCCATGCGATGATTCATTCTCATTTTAGGAAAAAGGAAGTTTATGCATTTCTATTTCTATTTTCATATTAATATTGAGAAATCTAAATTTCTACATATGCTTGTTTTATTTTTCATGAAGCTTTAAGGAAAAGAGGTTTCAAGGATGACCCGACTTGTATTGTAGTTGAAATTATTACACCTAAAAAATCTTATCCTATTCCATTACCTCAGAATAAAAATAATTAGAAGTCACACATATTCAGGAAAATATTTCAA
This sequence comes from Picea sitchensis, assembly GCA_010110895.2. Taxonomy (NCBI): domain Eukaryota; kingdom Viridiplantae; phylum Streptophyta; class Pinopsida; order Pinales; family Pinaceae; genus Picea; species Picea sitchensis. The sequence goes on along the minus strand of SNQJ01S0160984.1, from coordinate 12,994 downwards.
GATTCAATGAATAAATTGACCAACAAGTTGTATTTAGTTGGAGTTGTTGAAGAGGAATTCAAAGAAGGGTTAACAATACTTGTTGAAAGGTGGGTAGTTGATCTAGAGGTTGAACCATTTGATCCATAATTTGGAGTAGAATATTAATAAGTGATTCAATATGTAATCTTAGTGATTGAGATGTGGTGGCTTATCCAACATTTGTAGCATATGAAGAGGTGGATATATAAGCAGTTTATTAAGTAGTAGACCCAAAAAAAGTAGATGTAGATTTATCTAGTTAAGTTAGACCAGTAGCATAAGTCATTTATTCCATTTACTAAGAAGTCCAACACCCAACATCAGTAACATAGACTACATCATCATGTATCTAGTAACACATCTAGTAGAAACATCAATAACATCAATAAAAACATCAATGACAAAGGAAAATAAATATCATGTTTTGAATGAAAAAAATCCATATGCTAGGCAAAAAGCATCAGAGGCAGTACTAGTGGCTCTAGCATTTAAGCTATCAGTAATAGAGCTAGAAACACCAATTAAAAAATAGCCTAGAGCACCTAGATCAAAGACAAAGACTAAGGATCTAGGAGTATCACTTACAGGTCTATAATAAGTAGTTGATCCAGGTGATTTTCTTGGTTATTTAGAACCAACTAATATAGAGGGTGAGTGAAAGCTAATGATGGTCTCTCATGACGCGTTAGTGGCAATGCAAACCTAGAAAAAAAACAATATGTTAACTTGGAGGGATTAATCAAGGTACTTTTACAATGAATTTGAGTATGGTGTAAGAAGTTGAAACGTAGGAAATTGAATCATATTTCCTAATATACAACGTTTATTCATAGACATTGTGAATAACTAGGTCAAATTATATTTTTTCTAACATTGGTATCTTATTTTTCCAACAAAATATAAGGTAAATGTTTTCGTTCGTGCAGGTGTTGAGTGTCTTAGAGATGGAATTTCATTCCAAAAACTTGTATACTTGTAGAGAACCCATTTTTATTGTGTCGTATATTTTTTGGAAATATTAATATTAATATTATATTTTTTTTAAATTATCAAAGTGAACATATGCATGAAATTACAATGTTTTTTTGTTCGTGCAGGCTAACAGGGTTTTAAAATGATCAATTCTTTTCCTTCATATCATAGGTATCAGTCTCCTCTTATGCCACATATAACTCATTTGAGAAATGGTTAAGTTGAGAAAAAGTTATATCGGAAATAAGAGAGGTATGTATTTTAGGATTTTGATACATGTGAAGACAAAAATAGATGAAAAATAGTAAACAATAATGATTAAAAAAAAATTGTATATTTGAAATCTGCATAGTCGACTCGATATATTTCTATAATTTCATCAAAAACTGAATTTTTTAGCCTATAGAAAAATAACGTTAAAGACATAGATATCGAGGGGTATTCACAAAAATGGAGGTTTTTATGAATTTGCAGACCAAACCACTAGGTTTGTCATATCGAATCTAAATCTGAGCCAACCAAGTCAGCATACACTTTGTAAATCCCGCCCGAAAAATTTGAATTAAAAAAATAGTGCACACACTTCAAGAACACGTGTGTGCTCCTAAAATTCATTTCCTTCATTCTCTATAGTTGTCCTCCCTCTCCTACATCTACCCCCTCTCTCTATCTCACTCTCACTGTCCTTCTCCCTCTCTACCCCCCTTGTTTGTCTCCCTTTCTCTCACTCACACTCATATACATGGTGATACCTAGGCATGGAAATATTTAGACATCACAAGGCATAGAAAGACCTAGAGATAGACCTTACCTTGACATGCCTCATACTCTCACACTGAATCCCTCTCTATCCCCCTCCTCTTCCACTCTCTCTCTCTCTCTCTACCCATTTTTCCTTCACTCCCCTCTCTCTTCCACCTCTATTCCACCCTCTCTCTCTCGTCATTGTTAGTATCATTCTCACTCTCTCTTCCCTTATTTATCTCTCTATTCCCCCTCTTTGTCCTTTGTATCCCCCTGTTCCTCTCATTCTCTCGCTACCCCCTTCTATGTCTCCCTCTCTATGTCCCTTCCTATCACTATCCCTCTTTGTACCCCACCTCTCTTTCTCCCTCTCGTCCCTCTCACACTCTGTCTCTACCCCTCCTCTTTGTCTTGATCTCTCCCCCCCTCCTTCCTCTGTGTCTATACCCCTCCTCTTTGTCTTTCTCTCTCCCCCTCTCACACTCTCATGCACCATGTCTCTTCCCCACCTCATCCCTCTCTCTCCTCACCCCCATGCAACTATCTCTCCTCTATCTCTCCTAAATCTACCCCTCTCTCCTACATTTACCTCTCTCTATCTACCCCCATCTCTATTTTTCTCTCTCTCTCTATCACTCTCACACTCTCACACACTCTCTATTGCCTTACTATGCCTTTCTCTCTCTCGCCCCCCCACACACTTTCTATGCCCCCTATATGTCTTCCTCTCTCTCCCTCCCACACTCTAACACAATCACTCTCTACCTCCCCTCTTTTTTGTCCTCTCTCTCCCTCCCACAGTCTAACACAATCACTCTCTACCTCCCCTCTTTTTTGTCCTCTCTCCCTCCCACACTCTCGCACACACAATTTCTATCCCCCCTCTATATCTTCCTTTGTCTCCCTCCCTAATCCAGATTATTTTCAGCACGAAATGAGAGCATAGATATAACATTAATATAACATATAAATATACATAGATATTTCAAGAGAGACAATAATATAATAGAGATATATCAGATATATAACAAGAGACACATATCTATAGTAATACACAATTTATATTAATGAGCGAAATTTACAAAACTGTATAAATACATAGTGAAAGACTCACTAAAATGGTGGCAACTTATCAATAAGAGGATATGTGATGGCTACTCACATTCGTAAGAATATGATTTCCCCCTCTCACACTCTCATGCACTCTATCTCTTCCCCACCTCATCCCTCTCTCTCCTCCCCCCATGCAACTATCTCTCCTATATCTCTCCTAATTATACCCCTCTCTCCTACATTTACCTCTCTCTCTCTCTCTCTATCCCCATATCTATTTTCCTTTCTCTCTCCCTCTCACATTCTCACACACTCTCTATTGCCTTACTATGCCTTGCTCTCTCTCTCCCCCCCCCACACTTTCTACGCCCCCCTATATGTCTTCCTCTCTCTCCCTCCCACACTCTAACACAATCACTCTCTACCTCCCTCTTTGTCTTCCTCTCTCTCCCTCCCACACTCTTGCACACACAATTTCTATCCCCCCTCTATATCTTCCTTTGTCTCCCTCCCCAATCCAGATTATTTTCAGCAAAAAATGAGAGCATAGATATAACATTGATATAACATAGAAATATACATAGATATTTCAAGAGAGGAAATAATATAATAGAGATATATCAGATATATAACAAGAGGCACATATATACAATAATACACAATTTATATTAATGAGTGAAATGTACAAAACTGTAGAAATACACAGTGAAAGGCTCACTAGAATGGTGGCAACTTATCTATGAGAGGAGATGTGATGGATACTCACATTCGCAAGAAGATGATTTTTTACAATGAGTATCGAGAGGCATTTTTAAACAAATAAAATCCAAAACCCTAACCCCAGAAGATGAAAATCCAATAGTTTTGTGGACCCCATTTGGGTAGTTTGGTGTATCAACTTCCCAGGGGTGTAACTTTGTCATACAAACTTAGTTTGGGGTGCACGGTAGCTCGTTGGAAAGGTATCCACGAGGATATTCATTTTGGGGGATAAATTAGAGCCTTTGGAAAACATTGAGGTGCCCGATCATGAAAAATCACTGTTTAGGCCATCAAAATATACCCAAAATTTTAGGAATCGAAAAACTGCTAAAAATAGTAAGTTTCCAACAAACTGTTTTGATCCAGTTGGAATAGATGGGTGGCCACCAATATCCACCTAGATAAATCCTCCCCTCTTAGGAATAAATGGTATCCATGACATCGAGTTACTAGGGGAGAGGGGAAAACGCTTGTTGATTATGAACCATGGTGAGATGCTTACTTGGTTGGAGAAATTGTGCTGCTTCGTTTGTGGGAAGTTGTTGAGAACCTGATGAGATGACTGCGTGTAGAAGGAATATTTTCACTTTGATTCAATCTTGTTTACCTCCTTTTGATGGGTAGAAGGTGCTTGGACTGAGGTTGTAGTGGTTGTAGTGTCCTTATGTTCACCTTTTGAATAGATTGTGAAGAAGATGAATTTCATAGTATGGGATACTACCTTGCAGCACTGTTTAAGTGGGAGAGTAGTTGGAACTACCTATTGTATCCTATAGAGTTAAAACCCTAGATTAAAAATGAAACTATGGGGTCTAGACACATAAATAACATGGTGCTTCCATATATATAGCTGGCACAAAAGAACATCACAGACATCCAGTGGGGAAACATCACATAACACCTAATCCTTGAAGGGATAAATTTTGTATGACAATCAACATTGTTGGATGACAAAAAGATCTCATCCCTAGCAAAGCCACTCGATGTTGTATGGATGCAGGTGTGGTATTGTCTAAAATCCTAACTGTTTGATGACCTCTGCTGAGATGAGGTTCTTCTGGCTTCTACTATCAACAATGAAATGTAACGGGGTCCCCTTCACCCACATCTGTGAATGAAATAGGTGCTCCCCCTCTTCAGGATATGTTGGTTCTTCTCGTTGAATTGTTTTGGTCATGATAGTAGAAGTGGGGTCTACCTCAATGAGCTATCTTCTCCCATTATTTTCTGAATCATATTTCAAATTGGGGTTCAAATCCTTTTCTTTGATCTCGGCCACCAATGATTTTTTTCAGTGACATTCATTAGTGTTGTGCCAGGGGATTTTGTGGAAATCACACCACTTTCCGGTGTCCTTCTTCGTCTTCCCACGACCCTTCTTTTCCTATCGCTTGGACTAGTTTTCAATAGGTTGTTTGTTAGGACCATCTTGATCATACTTTGGTTGTTGCGGATTTGTAGACCCGAACTCTCATTTTTTCTGGTGCCTAAGTTTTTGCTCGATTTTGAGAACATATCGATAGGAAAATCCCAGTGATGATATGTCCAGGAAATCCATTTCAGTTTGGATGTACCTATGCAGATCCCCATGGTATTTCAAAACCATATGCCACTCAGAGTCTTTGATACCCAACTTGGTGTGCAAGGTATGGAAATTATTTGTAAAATCCGACACTGTTTGGCCCCTATTTTTCCGTAGTGTGAAAGGAGAGGTTCTTCCAAAGTGGCCACTTGATGAAGACATGCCTGCCATTATCAGTAGATGTTGAAGGATGTGGGAAAAATTCGCCATCATTTCGTCCCTTTGTCATGTGAGAAATTATTCAAGCAACAAATTGATATAATCTTTTTCTCCGTCATTTTTTTTTCTTCTTCCATGGGTTTTTTTTGGGCACGTGAGAGTGATTTTCCTTAAGAGAGAAAAGCTCGAGACCCAACTTGCTATACTCGGACCTCATAGTGGACATGCACTGAAAAAATTATCAAGAACAACGTGCTCTGATACCATTAATCCATATTATTTTTGGCACGAAATGAGAGCGGATATAAAACACAGAAATATATAAAGATATTGAAAGAGAGCCAATAATATAACACAGATATATATTATATATAACAAGATGCATAGATATACAATAATACACAATTTCTATTATAAAGCTAAATGTTCAAAATTGTAGAAATACAGATTGAAAGACTTGCTAGAATGGTGGCAACTTATCTCTGAGAAGAGATGTAAAAAATACTTACATTCACAAGAAGATTATTTTTACAATGAGGATCCAAAGGAATTTTTAACATAAAGAAAATAAAAAACCCTAACCCTAGAATATGAAAATCCAATAGTTTTGTAGACCCCATTTTGGGCAGTTTGGTGTATCAACTTCCCAGGGGTGTAACTTTGGCATACAATCTCCATTTGGGGAACATGATATCTCATTGAAAAGGTATTGATGAGTAACTTCATTTTTGGGGCTCAATCAGAGCCTTTGTCTATCATTGAGGTTCCCGATCATGAAACGTCGTTGTTTAGGCCCTCAAAATGGCCCTGAAAGTTTAGGAACCGAAAAACTGCTAAAAATAGTAAGTTACCAACAAACTATTTTGAGCCAATTGGAATAGGTAGGTGACCACTGATATCCAACTGGATCAATCCTCCCTCCTTAGGAAGCAATGGTCTCTATTGCATTTATTTCCTGGGGAAGAGGGGAAAGCGCTTGCTGAATTTGAACTATGGTGAGTTGCTTGCCTTGCTGGAGAAGTTGCGCTGCTTGGTTTGTGGGAGGTTATTGAAAAAATGATGATATAATTATGTGCAGAAAAAAAAATTGCGCTTTGATTCAATCTTGTTGACTTGATTATGATGGATAGAAGGTGCTTGAACTAAGGCTACAGTGGTTGCAATGTCCTTTTTTTCACCCGTTGAACATATTGTGAAGAAGCTAAATTTTGTAATATAGGATACTACCTTGCGACACTGTTTAGGTGGGAAAATAGTTGGAACTACCTCTGTTATCCTATAAATATGACCCCCCGTAGTAACAATGAAACTATGGGGTTGAGAGTCATAATTAGCATGGCGCTTACACATATATGGTTGGCCCAAAAGAACATCATAAGCATCCAACGGGGAAACATCACATAATACCTCATCCTTGAAGGGATGGATGTCGTATGACAAATGACACTACTGGATGACACAGAGATATCTTCCTTGGTGAAGCCACCTAATGCTGTATGGCTATGGGTGTGGTGTTTTCAACAATCCCAACTGTTTGAAGACCTCTGCTGAGCTAAGGTTCTTCTAGCTTCCGCTATCAACAATGAAATGCAACAGGGTCTCGTTCATGCACATCTGTGAATGAAAGAGTTGCTCCCCCTCTTAAGGATCTGTTGGTTCTTCTATTTGAATTATTTCAATTGCAACAATAGAAATGGGGTTTTCATCGATGATCTGTCTTCTTCCATTATTTTCTAAATTAGATTATGAATCGAGGTTCAAGACCTTTTCTTTGATCTCG
>SNQJ01S0160983.1:3880-21647 GCA_010110895.2 Picea sitchensis | reverse complement strand
ACATATAGGATATTTCATGTGGAATTATTCAACATCCTCAAACAAACGTCTTAAATATGAAGATTTCCTTTCTCTCAAGAGAAGGACAAGATCTAGATGATGATCCCTTAGATAGTACACTATGGAAGCAATCTCAGAAGGTCAAATTTCCAATGGTATGCTATGATAAACACTATAAAACCTCATGTTTAAGATAGCCAAAGCTTCTTCTTCCCCTCTACTCAAAGCGTTAAAATCAACCAAGTATTGATCAAGGGACTTGTTCTCACCCCAACACTTTAAAAAGGCATTGCATAGCTCAATCCAAGAGCCAAATGAATCGATTAACAAACCTTTAAACCACACAGCATCATATCCAAACAAATATTTGAAGGAAAACCTCATTGTAACATCTTCATGTACTATCTCAAACTGATCAAAAAAGCTCTCAAAGGCTCCCAAATGCCTCTCAGCTGTAAGATAATCCTCTCCAGAAAACCGGGGAAGATACTTGAAGAAGTCAAGAGGGAAAGGATGAAGATAAGATGGAATCCTTAAAGGATTAAACATTTTTTCTATGATTCTAGTTTGGACAACAGTGGGATGAAAATGACATTTAACAAACTAAATGCAAGGCTCAGGAGTAATAGAAGAAGTTAATAATATCTAACAAGGAGATAAATCGGTTTCATCATCCTCACGGTTACAAGTTTGATTAGATTTAGGAAGGACTTGAATACATACATCATCTTTCTAAATAGGATGAGGTGAGAAGACAAGATCAACGTCTACAACACAAGTCATAATTAGATTTTCTTCTTCCAAGGATGCATATATAAAAGAAGAATTATGATCATACGAATAGACAAAACATATGATAATCCTCTTTATACATAAACAAAAGGAGAGAAATAAACTAATAAATAAAAACAAGAATTGATGGAGAAGATTCATGAAATAAGACCTATTTTTTCCCTTTCATGTGGTCATCTTTTGGTCAGTAGGATCCTTCCTCCAGTAGAGTCCTTGAATGTGGAGTCATAAGGTAGATGATTACATTCAATTTATGTGTCCCTATCTTGTCTACCATCAATATCCAGATCTATGTCATTCTCCCAGGGAAGCTTTCTTCACGCTTCTGATGCAGACGCGCTCTTCAAGCATGTCCGCTCACAGGATCCTCCCTTTACCACATCGCGAAGAACCCTAATGTCCTTCTATTTCCCTATCGAGAAAATTTCACCCATAGCAACACTCTCACGGGATCGCCCTTTCTTCTATCGAGAGATCGGACTTCGTGACTTCGCGAGTCCTGTGGTCACACGTTTGTTTCTCGTGATTCTTCGAAATCGAATGTGAGTCAATGCTAACCTTTTACTTTACTATCGGGGTTCCTCCTATCGGGATTTCGGCACTTGCGATGTCCAAAACAACTCGCTTTACCGACCCCCGATCCCCGATACACCGAAACTCCGATGCGCTCGTGAGTTTGACTTGTCCACGTCCCTGTCACTTCGTCGGGATTTCGAACTTTGCTATATCACGATTCATGAGGCAACGTTTCCCTTGTCTCCAGGGCTCCCGAATTGTCGAACCCCGACTTCTTCATATCTTCCGATCCAGCGGTCAACCGACACGTGTCTTACCTGAGATCTACGAATATGATCCCTTCGCTATTTCGAGACTCAAAAAGGTCTTGGGCTCTTGACTTTTGAACCTTCGATATACCAATGACTCCTGGTTCTTGCCACCCGTCCCAACAGATGGACGACTCTGAGCTCATCGGGATTTCCACGATGGATTTGTTGATCTCTGGTCCACGGGATTTCCGATTTCCCGAACCTCGATGCCTCAATGTCTCGATGCTTCTCGGGGTTTCCACTCTGCTCACGAAGATTTAAACCCTGTGCAACTCCTGCCAAACAGACGGTTGACGGGTAACCGTTCGATGATTCAACGACTCACGATCCCTAGAGCTTGAGATCCGGATGTAGCTGTAACCTCCCCACTTCTTTACCAAATCAGATGGCTGGCAGGATTTCGCAAATCCTCTCCACAAGATCCTGACCGTCTATCTTCTCCTCCCTGATACGTTCACAAAGTGAACCAAAGATTCCTTCCTAAACTTAATCACCTGTAACACAAAAATTCATCGCCTTGAGTCACTCGATACGCTCCAACTCCTTATGCTATCTCCAATAGCTTCAAAGGATTTATCCCTCCTGAGCTTTCTCACGACTATGAGTCTTAGAGAAGATTTTTTTTTTTTGTGCGCACTCCTTGCGGCAACTCTCAGACACTTCCAAGTGTTGAATACCTTCGACTCTACACACTCCTACAGTAGCAGTCTCTCACACCTTACTCAGGTTCGCAACCCTAAGACTTTTCTTCGCCTGCACGCTCCTTGCATGACTCCTGTGCCCAACTGCACTTCTGTGGAGATGAGAACAAATGCTACCTATCTGAACCTTCTGTCAACGAACTCCTTGTGGACACTTTGACTGCACTCCTTGTAGGAATTCTTGCTCAGATAGAGAAACAATTGAAACTCATTCCCTCTTCCTTTCAGACTTCACTTAGAACATGAAATCATATACACAGCATATCAAAGCAAATGTATAACAGGAAGAAAACATTCATGAACATAACATCAATACACAGAGAACAACACAAACCATGAATTTGAATCAAAGCTTTCTATTAATCCAAATGTCTGTACATGGGTGTTCTTACACAGTTCTCTGCTTTCTCTTCTTCTTCTGCAGTCATGCTAATGTTACAATACACCATGAGGGTGTCTATATCCCGTTTCCCTCTTGCGTTCTCAAATAGTCTAATCTAGAATTTATTTCTATCTACCTGCATTAACTATCTTAAATGCCTCCTACCTACTAAGGATGAGAGTGTATGGCTCAAGGTCCGATTACATCATACAAGTTCTCTTCATTAAATTGTTACATTTACGTTCGCGCAACAATCCCAAGGTAAATTTCAAAATTCGTACTGGCGCTTGCCCAGCTGTCTCTTGCCTTCCGCGCTGGCTCGCTTGACGTGGGAGATGCTCCTGCATCAGCTTCATTCCCCGAAAATGACACCATTTGTTAGCTCTCTAAGAGTCACCCTGGATTGTAGATCAAGTGAGCTTGGTAACATACAAATCTGGTTTTAATGAGTAGAAATCGCAAATGGTGGAACAAACTAATTGACTGTCAAAACTTGCACTCATGTGACATAAAGAACATACTATAGAAAAATTGGCTTCAAATTAACTAACCAAATGCTCAATAGGATAAATGGACATGAAAAAAAAGACTACTATAATCTGTTTCAATCATTAATGAATCAGGTATCATATGACAACCAAATTACAGTAGGGAATGGTGTATTTGTAAACCTATACCATTAATGCAGAGAATGATGGATTCATCCAATCATTAAATGAAACAGAAACAAAGTGAATTAGTCTCTCATAACACAAATAGACAAAATAATAGATAATAATGGAAGGAAAAAATTGATTTCATTCACTGAAGGGTCAAAAGTCCAGAAATACAATCTTTCAGACCTCAAGCTATACAAGTCTTCTCAAGTGTTCCAGATTGAACCCTCCTACCTATTTTACAATGAAATATATAGCACTATAGGTCCATTCCAACTCACAATTTTGAACTCCAACCCCTTTCCCAAAATAGAAATAGTTACAAACAGAAAATGACACATTTTAACTAATTTCCTACTTTCCAGGTGGAAAAACTCTGAAAAATAGGCTTCAAAACACCACCTGTAATTCTCAAACCGTATTATCTGTGTAAAATATGAGAATTATTTTTCTATATAAGATCGTTCTAAAGAAAAACCTCTCTCTTTTTCTTGAAATTCATCTCCATCTTGTCGGAATATGTGTCTCAAAAACATGTCTCAAACATGAAATCATGAAAAATGAAAAATAGGGCTCAAAGATTCCTTCAAATATCCCAATACATGACATCTATGTGAAAAATAAAAAAGGTTTATTTTCAGCTTGGGTCCATTCTTTACAATAACCTCCTTTCAATTTTTAAAATTCATCCTGGTTCACCAGGAAATCATCCTGGAAGTCAACTGGTCAAAATTACTAGTTCGCAGCACCGACGCTACGAACTTTCCTGTAGTAGCATATTTTATTTTTTAAAAGATTCAACACCTCAAAAATTATGTCAAGAGTCAATAAATGTTGAAAAATTCCATTATCTTGATATATAATCGTTTAAGGATGAATTTGAAAGGATGCAAAAGATGAAAGTTTTAGCAGTCATAGAACAGAGTGTTTGCAACACATTTCACAGGGCCAATATGAAAACCAACCAAAACCCATTTCTCAACCCTCAAACATGATGAACAATCTCATGGAGTACTAGCTGGATCTAGGCTTGATAATGACATCTTTTAATTAGCACAGGGGTGTCTGCAAGTTGTCCAACCTCCAACACTCTCCTTCGTCTAGTTTGCAACAAAGTTTGTAGCGAGGTTTGTAGTGCCTGTCACTAGTTTGCAACACCTGATTCAAAAAATATTTGAATTCTTCGAGGAGACTGTTAGGATTTCCAAAGACCTGATCCCTGAAAATTTGTTAAAAATAAGCTCTGAAAACAATGAAATCCCTTAGCATGACAAAATGGTAATGATGGAAATGAATGAATGGAGCACTTGAGTACGTTGTGAACTCTACTAGTGAGTTGGAAGAACATACAAATGTATTTAACTTGACATTTAAATATATGGATGGTGACAAAGAGAACCTTTTATACAACTAAGAGGTGACATATCACAGTAATGATGTAAAAAACCAAAAGTATGACTCATGGGGCTTCTTACCTATCATGATAACAATCACATAACTCAAACTTTAGACCAAGGCTATACATAGCGTTATTCATTTTGAAACTAAATCTAACTTTATGATTACAGCCTAAAGACTCAACACCTATGTCCTATAAACCTTATGACTCAAAAGACAAAACCAAGGTGAATTTTTTAACCAGTACAATCCTATGTGTTAACAGTTTCCACATATATGGTTGGCCCAAAACAACATCATAGACATCAAGAAGGGAAACATCACACACTAAATCATCCTTGAAGAGTTGGATGCCATAGGGAAGGTGACACTACTGGCTGACACAGATATCTTGCCCCTGGTAAAGCCACTCGAATTTTTATGGTTGTGGGTGTGGTGTTGTCGATAACCCCAATTGTTTGACAACATCAACTGAGATGAGGTTNTTTTTATCAACAATAAAATCCCACAAGGTCCCCTTCACCCACATATGTGAAAGGAAGAGGCACTCCCCCTCTTCAAGATCTGCTGGTTTTTTTGTTTGAATTTTTTCACTCCCGACAGTAGAATGGGTTCTATGTCAATGATCTTTCCATTTTCAATATTTTATGGATTAGATTATATATCAATGTTCGACTGCTTTAATTTTACCTTGGCCACCAATGATTGTTTCAAGCAACATTCATCAGTATTGTGTCAGGGGCTTTTGTGGAATTCACACCACTTCCCATTGTCATTCTTCAGCTTTCCTTTACCCTTCTTGTCCTAAGTCTTGGACTAGTTGTCTGGAGGTTATTAGTTAGGGCCGTCTTTACCATGATTTGGTTGTTGCGTATTTGTAGACCCGAACTCCCATTTTTATGGTGCCTAAATTTATGCTCGATTTTGACAGCATATCGATAGGAAACTCACAATGATGAGATATTTAGGATATCCATTTCGGTTTGGATGTACCTATGCAGATCCCCATTGTATTTTAGAACCAAACGTCACTCAGAGTATTTAATACCCATCTTGTTGTGCAAGGTATGGAAAGTATTTGTGAACTCCAACATTGTTTGGCTCTTCTCTTGTCACAGTGTGGTCCATATCATGTACTAGTCTTCATAGTTATCAACAGGGTAGTATTGTTCGTTGACTGCATCCAAAACAAAATCCCAAGTGGAATGGGCCCCATATATTATAGATTCCTCTTTGGAACTTTTCTCCCAGTATGTTTCCCACCAATTTTTGACATGGGGGAGATACTTGATGAGTGAAAAGGTGACCTTTTCCCTGTCAGGAAAATTGTGAACAAAAAAATAACCTTCTAGTATATTTAACCATTTTTCTAAGGCATCCGCATCTATCGGACCTTCAAATATGCAAATATGAAAATTAACTTGTTCCTTGAAAGGAGAGGTTCCTCCAAAGTGGCCACTCGATGAATATGTTCATGTTCCTATCGGAAAGCATTGAAGGATTTGGGAAAATTTCCCCATAATTTCATCCCTCTATCGTGTGAGAGATTTCTCAAGCAACAGGTTAATAGAATTTGTTTCTCAGTTGTTTTCATTTTCTTCTACCATAGAGGGTTTCTTGGGCATGTGAGAGTGATTTTCCTCAAGAGATACAAGCTCGAGACCCATATTTCTATACTTGGACCTCATCGGGGGAATGCACTAAAAAATGATCAAGAGAATCCTGCTCAGATACCATTGATCTAGATTATTTTCAGAACGAAATGAAAGTGGAGATTTTACAATGAAATAAAATAAAAATTTCAAGAAACAGATAAATATAACAATACATGATTTCTATTAATCAAAGAAATGTACAAAGAATGTAAAAATACAGAGTGAAAGACTCGTTATAATGGTGGCAGCTTTATGTCTGAGAAGATATGTGATGGCTAGTCTCATTCACGGGAAGATGATTACAATGAGGCTATGAAGTCCTTTTTATGATAAACATGAATGCCAAAACCCTAGACATCCAAAAACCTAATCGTAGGAGATGAAGTGCCAAAAGTCATGTGGGCCTCGTTGGGGTAAATTAGTACATTAACTTTATGGGGTCGTAATGTTTTCATATGATCTTTGTTTTAGGCGTGTGATAGCCCATTGGAAAGGTATTTTTGAGAGCTATGCATTATGCTTTCAAAAATCTAACTCTGCATATATTTTGACTATGGCAAGACATGAAAACATTGTTTAGAGACCCAAAACAGAACTGGAAGTACATAAAGATGTAGTGACATGAAAATTTCCAAAATAAGTCAATTGGAATAGGTGGTTTGCCACCAATATCCACCTGAATGTTGTTTAGGGATTTAGGACAACCCCATGACTGCAAAACCCACAATTACAAAGAAATGTCCCCATTACAGAGAAATGTGTTGAACTGAAAACTATCCAGATGAGCCAGTTGGAATTTGAAACAGGGAGGTGGCCACCAATATCCAGCTGGATAAATCCTCCCTCCTTAGGAAGCGATGGTCTCCATTGTGTTGAGTGCTTGGGGGAAAGGGAAAATCATTTTCTGAATCTGAAACTTCGTGAGTTGCATGCCTTGTTGGAGAAGTCGAGTTGCTTGGTCTATGGAAGGTTGTCACAAACTTGTAGTTGACAGGGTTGAATCTATTCCACCAACTTGTTGTCTCTGGGATTGACGTGGCATTGTGTAGGAACCACCGTAGGTGAAGAAAAAAATTATGCAATCTAGTTCAATCGGATAGAAGGTGCTAAGGATACAATGGTTGCAATGGAATTTTTTGCATCCTTTGAACATACTGTGAAGAGGATGAATTTCTCAATATGAGATATTACCTTGTGACACTATTTTGGTGGAACAGTAGCCAGAACTACCTCTAGTATCATGTAGGCTAACCCCCCAAAGTAATAATGACACTATGGGGTCGATATTCATAAACAACATGACATTTCCACATATATGGTTGGAAAAAAAAAACATCACAGACATCAATAGGGTAAACATCACACACTACCTCATCCTTGAAGGGATGGATTCCATAGGACAGGCGACATTGTTGGCTGACATGGATATCTCACCCCTGGTGAAGCCACCTGATTTTGTATGGATATGGTTGTGGTGTTGTCGACAACCCAAACTATTTGACGACCTCAGTTGAGATGAGGTTCTTCTAGTTGTCAACAGTAAAATGCAGCGGGGTCCCCTTCACCCACATATGTGAAAGGAAAAGGTTCTCCCCCTCTTCACGATCTACTGGTTTTTCTGTTTGAATTGTTGTGGTCGCGACAATAGAAATGGGGTTTGCATCAATGATATATTTTTTTGTAATATTTTCTGGATCAGATTATGAATCAGGGTTCGGCTCATTGTCTTTGACCTTAGCCACCAATGAGTATTTCAAGCGACATTCATACGTGTTTTCAAAGCGTATTTTGTGGAAGTTGCACCACTTCCCAGTGTCATTCTTATTCTTTCCTTTACCCTTCTTGTCATGTGTCTTGGACTATTTTTCTTGAGGCTATTGGTTAGGGTCGTATTTACCATGCTTTGGTTGTTGCGTATTTGGAAACTTAAACTCCCATTCATTCTGGTGTCTAAATTTATACTTGATTTTTACAACATATCAATAGGAAGCTCCCAATGATGATATGTTTAGGAAATCCATTTCAGTTTGGATGTACCTATGTAGAGCCCATGGTATTTTAGAACCAAATGTCACTCAGATTCTTTGATACCCAACTTGGTGCACAAGGTATGGAAATTATTAGTGAGATCTGACACTATTTGTCTCTTCTCTTGCCACAGTGTGGTCCATCTCATGTATTGGTCTTCATAGTTATCAACAGGGTAGTATTGTTCCTTGACCGCATCCACAAAAAATTCCCAAGTGGGATCGACCACATATATTCCAGATTCCTTTGTGGAACTTTTCTCCTTGTAAGTTTCCCACCAAGTTTTGACATGTGGGAGAGACTTGAGGAGTGAGAAGGTGATATTTTCCATGTCGAAAAAATTGTGAATAGATAAATAACCTTCTAGCAGAATTAACCATTTTTCTAATGCATCCACATCTATCTGACCTTCAAATATGGTAATATAAAAATTAAATTGTACCTTCAAAGGAGAGGTTCATCCAAAGTGGCCACTCAATGAAGATGCACCTATTGCTATCAGCATGCATTGAAGGATGTGGGAAAAAATCTCCAACATTTCGTCCCTCTGTTGCATGAGAGGTTGTTTAAACAACAGGTTAATAGAATCTTATGCTCCACCATTTTTATTTTCTTTTTCCATAGAGGGCTTCTTGGGCATGTGAGAGATATTTTACTCAAGAGAGACAAGCTCGAGACCCAACTTGCTATACTCGGACCTCGTCGAGGACATACAATGAAAAATGATCAAGAGTAGCCTACTTTAATACCAATGACCTAGATTCTTTTCATAATGAAACTAAAGCAGATATTTTACGATGAAATATACATAAAATTCCCAGAAACAAAGAAATACAACAATACATGATTTCTATTAATGAAATAAATGTACATAGATTGTAAAAATACACAATGCAAGACTCGCTAGAATGGTGGTAGCTTTATCTCTGAGAAGAGATGTGACGACTACACTCATTCACAAGAAGATGATTAAAATGAGGCTCTGAAGGCCTTTTTATGATAAACATGAATTCCAAAACCCTAGACATACAAAAACCTAACCCTAGGAGATGAAGTGTCAAAAGTCATGTGGTCCCCCTTTGGGGTAAGTTAGTACATTAACTTGGTGGGGTCATAACGTTTGTATATGATCTCCATTTTAGGCGTGTGATAGCCCGTTGGAAAGGTATTTTTGAAAAATACGCATTAGGTTGTAAAAAAATGACTCTATCTAAATTCTTACTGTGGCAAGCCAAGAAAACATTTTTTAGATCCCCAAAACAACCCTGTAAATACAAAAAGATGTACTGACATGAAAACTTCCAAAATAAGCCAGTTGGAATAGGTCGGCAGCCACCAATATCCACATGGATGTTGTGTATGGATTCAGGACAACCCCATAAGTGTAGAACCCACAATTACAAATAAATGTCCCCATTACAGAGAAACGTGTTGAACTAAAAACTATCAAGATTAGCCAGCTGGAATTTGGAAGAGGTTGGTGGCCATTGATATCCACCTGGATCAATCATCACTCCTTAAGAAGAAATGATATCCATTGCATTGAGTCTCTGGGGAAGAGGGGAAACCATTTTCTGAATCTTAATCTTTGTGAGCTATGTGCCTTGTTGGAGAAGTTGTGCTGCTTGTTCTGTGGAAGTTTGACATGAACCTATAGTTAGTGGGGTTGAATCTATTCCACCAACTTGTTGTCTTTAGGATTGAAGTGGCATTGTGTAGGCACCATCGTAGGTGAAGAAACATTTTTTGTAATCTTCTTATGTTGGATAGAAGGTGTTGAGGCTGCAATGGTTGCAGTGGCCTTCTATGCATCCTTTGAACAAAATGTGAAGAGGATGGATTTTGTAATATGAGAGATTACCTTACGACACTGTTTTGGTGGAACAGTAGTCAGAACTATCTCTGGTATCCTATAGATATGACCCCCGAGAGTAATAATGACACTACAGGGTTGAGATTCATAAAAAACATGATGCTTCCACATATATTGTTGGCCCAAAACAACATCATATACATCAACAGGAGAAACATCGCACACTACCTCATCCTTGAAGGGATGGATTCCATAGGACATGCAACATTGTTGGCTGAAACAGAGATATCTCCCCTGGTGAAGCCACCCAATATTGTATGGATGTGGGTGTGGTGTTTTTTAAAACCCCAATTGTTTGAAAAACTCACCTCATATGAGGTTCTTCTAGCTTCCGTTGTCAACAATAAAATGCAACGGTGTCCCCTTCACCCACATATGTGAAAGAGGCGTTGCCCATCTTCAGGATCTACTGGTTTTTCTCTTTCAATTGTTGTGGTCACGACAGTAGCAGTGGGGTATGCATTGATGATCTATATGTTTTCAATATTTTCTGGATCAGATTCTGAATCAGGGTTCATCTCCTTGTCTTTGACCTCAACCACCAATGCCTGCTTCGAGCGAAATTCATCAGTGTTGTGCTAGGGGATTTTGTGGAAGTCTCACCACTTCCCAGTGTCATTATTTGTATTTCCTTTACCCTTCTTGTCTCATTTGTTGGATTGGTTTTCTAGAGGATGTTTGTTAGGGTCGTATTTACCATGATTTGGTTGTTGCAGATCTTAGGAACCAAACTCCCATTTTTTCTAGTGCCTAAATTTTTGCTCGATTGTGACAACATATTGATAGGAAACTCCCAATGATGATATGTTTAGGAAATCCATTTCAGTTTCGATGTACCCATGCAGAGCCCCAAGGTAGTTCCTAACCAGATTCCAATCAGAGTCTTTGATACCCATCTTGGTGTGCAAGTTATGGAAATTATTTGTAACTCTGAGACTTTTTGTCTCTTCTCTTGTTGTAGTGTGTTCCATCTCATGTACTGGTCTTCATAGCTATCAACAAGGTAGTATTGTTCCTTGACCGCATCCACAACAAGATCCAAAGTGGGATCAACCCCGTATATTCCATATTCCTCTGTGGAAGTTTTCTCCCAGTAAGTTTCTCACCAATGTTTGACATGGGGGAGATCCTTGAGGAGTGAAAAGGTGATCTTTTCCCTGTCGAAAAAATTGTGAACAGATAAATAACCTTTTAGCAGATTTAACCATTTTTCTAAGGCATCCACATCTATATGACCTTCAAATATGGGAATATTAAAATTAACTTGTACCTTGAAAGGAAAGGTTCCTCCAAAGTGGTCACTCGATGAATATGTGTTGGCTGCTATCGGCAGGAGTTGAAGGATGTGGGAAAATTTCTCCATCATTTTCATCCCTCTGTCGCGCGAGAGATTGCTCAAGAAACATGTTAATATAATATTATTCTCTGCTATTTTTATTTTCTTCTTCCATAGAGTATTTCTTGGGCATGTGAGAGCGATTGTTCTTAAGAGAGACAAGCTCAAGACCCAAATTTCTATACTCAGACCTCGTCGGGGACATGCACTGAAAAAACGATCAAGAGCAGCCTTCTTGGATACCACTGATCCAGATTATTTTCGGAATGAAATCAAAGCAGAGATTTTAAAATGAAATACACATAAAAAATTCCATAAAAATGGAAATACATCAATACATGATTTCTATTAATGAAATAAATTTACAGAGACTATAAAAATGTAGAGTGCAAGACTCGCTAGAATGATGACAGCTTTATCTCTGAGAAGAGATGTGATGGCTACGCTCATTCACAAGAATATGATTACATTGAGGCTCTAAAGGCCTTTTTATGATAAACATGAATTCCAAAACCCTAGACATCCAAAAACCTAACCCTAGGAGATGAAGTGTGAAAAGTCATGTGGGCCCTATTATCACTCTGTAAATTCCAAGAGGTTGAAAAAGAAGGAATCCATGAAGGTAACTTTATCCAACCACTTTTAAAGCTGGGATCTGGTGTTGAGGTGGGATGCCAGTAATGAGGACAAGGGAAAGCATGGGAAATTTGACCATCTGTGGACAGGGCCATATATGATCCAAGCTTTCAGAGGAAACAATGCCTTTTTGTTAAACAATGTTGATGGGTCAGATCTGCTAGGAGCACCAGTAAATGGCAGGATGTTGAAACATTATGTACCACCTCAGTAGAAGATTTGAGTTTTTCACTCTCCAGTGTACATACCATTTTAATTTTCATTTATTGCTTGCATTTTTCTAAGCATGGAACAATAGTCAGTTGGTTGAATCCCGAAGAGAAGTCCCTAAGCTGTTGATCATTGTTTGTCCATTTTTGAGGATGAAACCAATGAAGGCTACAAGACAGATTTGTTCAAAATGACAGGAACTAGGATTATTGGCACTTAATAGGGAAAGTACAATCCCCAGGTGGAGCCACTGTTATCACCCACACACACATTAACCTCATGGGCATTCATGACAATGAGGCTATTTTCCTCACCCAGGAAGAGCAGGAACTCTTTTTTCTAAATCAAACAAAGATAAGTGAAGAAGTCGAAGATGCGGAACAACAGGCCTTTGAGAATGCTATTCTAGAAGTACACCGGCAGTACAATCTGCGTAGAAAGAAGGCAGAAGGGAGTTCGAAGACAGAAGGGACTTCTTCTAAGAAGACGACCGAAACACAGAAGACAGTCGAAAACAAGAAAACCCCTGAAACTTCTACTAAAAAGACTCCTGAAAAGACTCCTGAGAAGACTACTGCCGAGAATATTTCTGAGAAGAGTAAAGCCGACGCTCCTTTGAATAAAAACATCACCATTCTGAAAAGACCATCACAACCGGATGCTTCACATGTTGACCCGTCGAGTACTTCTGAGTTGAAGTACATGGCGGATAAATTAGAACTGATGAACCAAGGCAGAGCTCTTACACCCTTTAGCCTTGAAGGGGAATTGGAAAAAATAAAAATTCCCATCCCACTTACAGAGTTGATGACCAGAGACGGGTATTGTTCACAGGTAATAAAAGCACTGGCCATTGAACCTGACATAGGAACCAAGGCCTTGACTATTGGATCAGGGACTCATTCAGACACTGTGAACCTTACTGACGATCATCCCGAACTTCTTTTCATACCTAAAGTAGATGGTCGAGACGATACAGGTGATGTATCTCCCTTTTACATCAGTTTAAACATACACGACTTGATATTACATAACGCTATGCTGGACTCAGGTGCCTCACATAACCTGATGCCTAAAGCAGTAATGGAAAAAATGGGACTGGAGGTCACCAGACCATACAGGGATTTACACTCATTTGACTCCAGCAAAGTCAAATGTATTGGTTTAATCAAAGACCTATGCATCACCCTGGTTCAGATCCCTTCAAAAAGCATGGTAATGGACGTAGTGGTTGCAGACATCCCGCCTAAGTATGGAATGTTTCTCTCCAGGTCTTGGGGAGCTAAGTTGAAAGGAACCCTGCAGCTGTATATGTCTTACGCCACTATCCCAGTGTTTGGGCAACAAAGGAGGTTATATAGAGAAACACTGATGAAGTACATGGTCAGTAGCCAAGAGAAACCTCACAATTACCCCCTTTACTCTGCACATTCTGATCTAGATTCATTCATCTTGTACAATGATGGTGATACAGAAGAACAAGATACTCAGCTGACGGAAGAAGTATCTAGTCAAGATGAAGGCCCAAAAATCGGTGAAGTAGCAAAGATGAAAAATGAAATCACGGAAGAATTCACCGTCGATTTCTGGAGTATGGATTTTGATGGATCTGTGAGTAAAGAAGGAGCAGGAGCTGGAGTCTGGCTGCATAATCATTGAAATAGGTATTCAGAAAATCACTCCTACAAATTAAATTTCCAGTGCACTAACAATGTTGCCGAGTACGAAGCTTTAATGCTCAGTCTGAAGCTGTTGAAAAAGGTTGGTGCTAAGCAAATAATGGTAAGGGGTGACTCTGAATTAATAATCAAGAAAATTAAAGGTGAGTATGTTGCTAAACACCCGCGCCTTAGAGCCTACAGGAATGTTGTTCTTGATTATTTGAAGTGTTTTAACGAGGTTGACTTGCAGGTAATGTCGAGAGGACATAATATTCTGGCTGACATATTGGCTACGTCAGCAGCTTCCTGCAAGATCCCTTTCCGCCAAACTCGCCCATACACTGTTGAAGTGAAATGCAGACTGACGGTTCCCGGTAATATCAGGTACTAGCAAGTATTTGGGAATGATGATCAGATAGAAGACTTTCTACAATGCAAGAACGATTTTGAATGTACAAACATAGATTTAGAAAATGAATACGAGAATGTAAATAGTTCCAAGTTTGAAATAGATAGTGTGAATACTGTAGATACAGTAGATACAGTAGATTCAGGAGAGTTAGGGGATGATGAAATGGATGCCGGTGTTTTACAATTGAAAAGCAATGTTTTACCCAGAGGGCTTGTCCCTTTAGAAGATCTGTTTGACAGTAATGATGTAGCTAAGAAACCAAAAATAGAAGCCCATGGACAAGAGGTAGAGGACTGCAATATAGGAACTGAGGAAAAACCTAGGATGGTCAAACTGTCAAAATCAATACCCCCATAACAAAAGCTTAAATACATTGAGTTATTCAAAGAATATTCCGATGTTTTTTCCTGGGGCTATGAAGATTTGAAAGCCTATGATACCAGCATCATACAACACAGAATTCCCATAAAGGAAGACCAAAAACCATTTAGACAGAAACTTAGGAGGATAAATCCCAAGTTGCTCCCTCTAATAGAAAAAGAAATCAAGAAGATGTATGATGCCAAGATCATAGTCCCGCTACGTTTCTCTAAGTGGGTTTCTAATTTAGTCCCTACATGGAAGAAGACCGGGGAAATCAGGCTCTGTATTGATTTCCAAAATCTGAACAAATTATCCCTGAAAGATAATTACCCATTACCAAAAATGGACCACCTCCTGCAAAGAGTGGTCGGGTTCAGTAGGATATCTCTGTTAGATGGTTTCTCAGGTTACAACCAGGTCCTAGTTCACCCAGACGATCAAGATAAAACCGCTTTTACCACACCATGGGGCACTTTCATGTACGTGAAGATGCCTTTTGGTCTGATGAACGCGGGAGCCACGTTTCAGAGGGCAATGGATATCGCATTCGTGGAAGAAGCAGGTAAGTTTATTGTCGTTTATTTAGATGATGTGACTGTGTTTTCCAAATCTGATGATGAACACCTGCGGCACCTCAGACGAGTTTTCGAGAAGTGTATAAGGTTTGGGATTTCTTTAAATCCTAAGAAATGTCTTTTTGGGTTAGAAGAAGGAAAACTGTTGGGACATATCATCTCTAAAGATGGAATCAAAATTGACCCCAGCAGAATAGAGGCCATACTAACAGTAGAACACCCAAGAAACCTCAAAGAACTACAGTCTTCTATCGGACAAATTAACTTTCTACGAAGATTCATTCCCAATCTGGCCGAACTACTCTGGAACATTACAAACATGCTTAAAAAAGACGTAAAAATAAAATGGGACTCTGAGTCCAGACAATCCTTCGAACAAGTCAAACGAGCACTCACAGAAGCCCCAGTTTTGATCAGTCCAGATTTCACTAAAGTTTTTTATCTTTTTTCTTTCCCTTCTGAACATACTATAGCAGTGGTGTTACTGTAGAAGAACAATGAAGGGTATGAATAGCCCATAGCTTTCTTCAACAAAGCTCTAAGAGATGCTGCCCTGAACTACAATATCATGGAGAAGCAAGCTTTTGCTTTGGTAAAAGCCATAAAAGACTTCAGGGTCTACATTCTCCATTCACACACCATAGCTTATGTTCCGAACGCGGTAGTAAAGGATATCTTGACACAGGACAACCCGGATGGAAGAAGGGGAAAATGGATTGCAGTCATTTTAGAATACGATATAGATATTAAGCCCACAAAATTAATCAAAGGCCAAGGCCTTGCTAAATTAATGGCTGAATCTAACTTCCAGGCTCTTGACATTAATTTTCTAGATGTGGCAGATGAGCAGGGCAAGATGGCGACTCCAAACGTTACAGAGGTCTTTCTCAACTCTCCATGGTATGCAGACCTTATATTTTTATTACAAAATTTACAAGCTCCCCCTGGTTTAACCAAGACTAAAGCTAGATTTTTAAAGTTAAAGGCTTTGAAATTTTGTATTCTAGAAGGAAATTTGTATTGGAATGCCCTGCAGGTATTCTTTTAAATTGTTTACTGAAAGATGAAGTTGATAAAGTGTTGCAAGAGTTTCATGCAGGAGAATGTGGCGGTCATTTGAACTGGAAGGTTACAGCCAACAAAATACTCAGAGCTGGTTTTTACTGGCCCACCCTGTTTGCAGATGTACATCAGAAAGTAACCGCATGTCACCAGTGTCAACTATTTGAAGGCAAAAGGAAGCTCCTTCCTCTACCTCTAAAACCAATCTCAGTCAAGGCCCCTTTCCAACAATGGGGGCTCGATTTCATTGGAGAGATACACCCACCTTCTTCAGGCCAACACCGGTGGATTCTTACTGCCATCGATTATTTCACCAAGTGGATCGAGGCGATACCGAGCAGGCAAGCCACTGACTCAGTAATTATAAAATTCCTTGAAAACAATATTTTATCTCGTTTTGGTTGTCCTAGAAAGATTATCACTGACAATGTAGTTGCCTTTCGATCGAAGAAACTCATAGATTTCTGCAACCGATATCACATCAGTTTGGGGCATTCCACAGCCTACTACCCTCAGGGGAATGGGTTGGCGGAGTCTTCAAACAAAAATTTGGTAAATATCATCAGGAAAACATTGCAGGAAAACAAAAAATCATGGCACGATAAGTTGGTATTTGCTTTATGGGCAGATAGACTAACCACCAAAAGGTCAATTGGTATGTCACCTTACTAGCTGGTCTACGGTACAGAGGCAGTTTTCCCTACTTCTCTAGGAGTCCCTGTTATGAAATTACTTCAAGAGGTGCAAGCTGAGCCAAACGATTCACAGAGAAGAATCAACCAGATGATCCATTTGCAAAGAAAAGTAAAAGAGGGCATAAAAGAATTGAAAAGAAAAGCCCCATGCAATAATAGTAACTTGGCCATACCTTTCAAGCATGGCCAAGTTCTTTTTAAATTTAATGTTTCTAGGTTAGTGAATAAATCTGACCATATTGTCTAATCCTGGTCTGATAGCCCTTAGGCAGAGTAATTTCTTAACCCAACAGTTTAATATAGGTTAATTGTCCTAGGAAGATAGGTTAGCATGTAGGTTAGTTGCTTTATTTTTCAAAATCCATTAAAACCAGTTTGAAATCAAGATTACACCATGTTCCAGATGCTTAAAAAATAGTCGTTCAAAGTCCCATGGTGGTGTTCCTTTGTAAAATGGAAGGAAAAACCCATAAAATGGCTTTATCCTAAGTTTTCCCCAAGTGCA
>SNQJ01S0160980.1:0-21647 GCA_010110895.2 Picea sitchensis | reverse complement strand
TTTGACTACTTTGACCTTTTGGGGCTTCTAGATGACTCATGAGGGTTCTCCAACTTCACATGGCCATAACTCTCTAACCGTGAGGAGTTATGTGACGTTCCACATACCACCAGAAATGGGATGTCAAGTAATATTCATCTAGAATATTATTACCTACAAATATATCAAAACTCATACCATTATCCATCAAACAAACTTGGGTCCATTACCCAAACCTTTCTCCAACTTCACATGGCCATAACTCTCTAACCGTGAGGAGTTATGTGACGTTCCACATACCACCAGAAATGGAATGACATGTACTATCCATATGGAATAGTCTTAACTACAAATAAATCAATACTCATATCATTATCCATCAAACAAACTTGGGTCCATTACCCAAACCATTGTGCTAACGAAATTCACTACCAGACTTTCTTCAAGGGTTGACATCAATGACAACCAACCCAATTAATCAACACTTATGTTATTGTGGTTTTAACATTTCCATGTATCATTACCTTACTTAAACATGCACTTAATTATTGCTTGAATTTTGATTAAGTAAAGTAGATTTTCCTTGCACGTCCATGAAAATGATAGATACTTATGATACATGTTTATTTTGTTGCGCTACTAGTTAAAGGTTCTAAAGTAACATAGGAATGATGCAGTTATTGACTTATTGTCCTTGTTCTTCTTATCATAATATGCAATGTTATTTGTGTACATGTTATTATTGAAAATATTAATTACATGTGATTCCATGCCTTATTATTAGAATCTAGTCATGATGTTTAGGATATAAGTTTGTTATGGGATTAGATATCTCCTTGTTCCTCGTAACATTTTCCAGTCCTGAGACCTTAAGTGGTCAAAATCAATTGGATGAATCCTAGACTTGAGCGTTGCTTATGTGTCTTGGAGGTCCTAACCATGTAGGATAGGATGGGTAGGTATTTTCCTTTAATATTCAGTGACATGGTGTTCGCAGCTCAACATGTTTGTTAACTTTTTATATTAATTAATTGATCTACATAGCTGCTTAACTGGGGTCATGTATTTTCATTACTCTTAATAATGCAATTTTTGAAATGACAGTTGTAAGTTGTCGCTTTTCCCTATTTATCTTCTTTTATCTATGCTTCGTTCATGACTGGAAGCATGAATATGAAGCATCGAAATTTGTGATTGTGTTACCTTTCTGTTTTAAAATTTCATTAAAGGTAAATTGTTCATACAATTTATTAATGAAGCTTGGTTCCTTGCCATGAAGAGTTACACTCTTTGTTTCGATCCTTTCAACACCAAGCATGCTTATAGATTGATGGTTATATAAACAAAGGACCCCCACGATTTGATTTTTGGTATGGTTTTGTTTGATTCTTGGCTATACATTTATTTTTGCTAAGCCTTTGATTTTCGACTTACCCAAACCTTGTGATAGAACCCATGATGCACGCACTTATTTTCATTTTTAATGCTTTAGTCCTAGCTTGTACTAAATTCAAAGGTGGCAATACGATTTGCAGGCAAACATCATTCCCAAGACTGTCCTAGGGATTTGTAAACCCTCTTCGCATGCATTTCAATTAAACACCCATCTTATCGTTATGAGTTTTCTACACATACGTCGCTCACTGTTGGTGTTTGTCGGGCTCGGGGTATGGCTCTGTCTCACAAACCCTTCATGCTTATAATGATCTCTTTCTTCCTTCGTGACTATTGGTCTGTTGAAACCTTATGGCCCTTTTTTTCTGAGTAGATCTGAACAGCCTTTAAGTTTCACAGATTTGTTGTTACTTAGCAGAGTTTAATCCCATTTTTGCTTTCTGGAGACATGATTTTGCGGGAGAGATTCTGAGAAAACCACTACGAATTAGACAAAACCCTTTAAAACCAAGAACTAAAATGAGTCGTTTTGCCTTCATCGTGGATATATTCTTCAAAAACGATACAGTTTCAGAGGTATGCTTCATTTTTTGGACAGCATTTTCTAATAAAATTTGTTGCGTTTGGGTTTTCTTTGTTTTTCATTTCCTCTTTGTGGACTTGAAGATCTATAGAAAAACGACTGAGTTTTATCATGGACAGAGGTTAAACCTTACTAGTGTGTTGATCCACAAAAGACCAAGCTATAACAGATTTACTCTCTGTTGCAATTCAAAATCCCTGGGAAAAAAGGGGACGCTCTATTTTCATGCATTGGAGGAGGTAGATAAACTCCTAGTTGAAGAGACCCTTGTCTACCCTACAGTGCCTCTCTCACCTACCCAGACCTATGTCTCACCCCCTACAACAAACCCTTGATCGATCAAAAGGTTATTGAATAGACCCGTGAGAAAAATATACAGCCTAGTGCCTCTGTAAAAAAAACACATGAAGACAACAAGAAATGTAGTATTTAAAAACGTTGAGGCTGCAACAACCATTGTAAATTCCAAGGTTGTCTGATATGATTTGATCTCATAATTGGAGGTATGATTCTTTATCTTAAAATAACACTGTTTGTTGAAACTAGATTGCCTTGTTCTTTCAATAAATTGGATTTCATTTACTAAAATAACTACAAGATTCTGTAGCCAGTTATGTTAATTCGAATTGTGTAAATTAATGGTTGAAAGTGTATCTAAATATTTCTATTTTCCTTTTTCTTTCAAGATATTCAGGAATCCGTGATTGCAAATTGATCCGAGGCATCCTTAATGCCTTCCAGTCATATCTTTGATTCCTTTTGTATGAACATAAATGAACTGTTGTTAGTTTTGGAGGATTTAGTAGGATGAGGGTGGTTGCATACCCCTTTTTATTTTTGAAATAAATATTTGATCTCAGGAACATAAACAATTATCTTTTCTAAGGCCTTTATAAACCCATCATTTTGTAATCAGAGGCATCTTGGCCTGGGGCTTATTGTGAACAGTTTATACTCAAATTTAGACATAACAAATATTTACTTTATGCTTTAGTCATCTGTGAATGTTGTTGTGATCTATAATTTTTTTATCTTGGTAATTGAATGACTCCAGATAGATTTTGTCTTCGCAAATTGTTTTGTTGTCAAGATAGTTTTTCTTCATGGTTCATGATTTTATGCTTCAATTTGATCAAAACAATTGAATGATATTTCAATTCATATTATGAGGTTTACCTTAGATATGTTGATTGATTAAATGCAAGCTGTAACTGTAGGATTTATCTCATGTGTTGTCACTTGTAGTCTATTATATCACTGTAATTATTTTGCGTCCTATTGTTTTATCAAATAAATACACCAGTCAACGCATAGTTTAGCTTTTGTACCGAACATTGTGAAGATGCACAACAAATTTATCTCCTGGATGGACTGATGCACGAGTTATGCAAATAGTTGGACGCATACTCCTCAAGTGGTTAATAGGTTAGTTTGTTCTTTTATTTCATTTGCTTGCTTATTATAGAAATTTTTATATAGAGTATAATTTTCACTATCTATATCTTTCTGTTTAATTAAGTAGTTTAATATTTGATCTTATGAATGTATATAAACAAGAAAACAAACCAAAAATGAATAGTACTTTTGCTTTCTTTATTACTTTCATTAAAAGAACCATTTTTACATTCGATTTTTATGAGTTCAGATTAAAAATCGTGATTTATACATATTGTATATATGATAAATAGAACTATTATATAAATATTATTTAGATAAACTATATATATATATATATATATATATATATATATACATATATATTTCAATGATTATTATTTAGTAAGTTATTGAATTTCTTTTCATTATTTTTCGCTTCCCTTAGGAGTTTAGATTGGCCAACAGAGCCATTAAACCCGTCAGAGTGAGTCAATCCAAACGGCTTGGGTTAATTAGATAACCCCGGACTGGATTCACTCTTCCAGTTGACGAGCGATCAATTTCTTCCATCAACAAATGGCGCTAGAAGGAGGGTCGACTGACAAGCTAGCCTTGTAGGAGCCTTTATTTTAAATGTATTCAATTTCCCCATGGCTCCCTAAATCATTGTGTTGGAACATGCTTTCCACTTCTCATTACCCGATGTTCCCAATGAGATAGTCTCTCGCTTGTCCAAACTCACCTCTGATGGTGGAGGCAATGCATCTGCTAAAGACCACCTTAATAAGTTTTGGTGCAAATGCATCAAACATGACATTTTTGATTTAAGAGTTTTATGCAGATTGTTCACTTTTACTTTTAGAGGTCGGATTAAACATTGGTTTGAGTCCTTTCCAGCATGTCACATTTTTTATTGGTTTCAATTTGTAGATGAATTTGTAGATGCTTTCGAAATTTATGATTACAATCAATTATGTGAAGAATTCCAAACTTCGCTAATCAATGGCCATTCATCTTCGGAAGACTTTTCGACAAGAATCTATCATATCCTCTGTAAATTTAATCTTGATGACATGTCATTTGTATTAAATCTCTGCTATGATGCTTGTGTCTCTTCCATCCAGTCATATTCAATTGCGAATGAAGAACCAGTTGCAAATCCTATCACTCAACTGCGAAAAGAATTTAGTTCACAGGATGAGAGGAATCCATTCGAAAATTTTGAACAAGCAAGGGAGGTAGAATCTATTGACCAGGTTCTTATCGACAACCAAACTGGTTTTTCCTCTGAATCATTATATTTTCAGTCTTTGACCATCGTAGAAGAAGATTCGATTCTTGGTCAAGGTCAATATCATCATTCTTGTAACTCATGCTCTAATCAATATTTAAACTCAGTCATTGAAGAACACTTAAGCGATGAAAGTCATCTTAAACATTCTAACATTCCTTTGAAGCTGATTAGAGAAGAAGATATGCAATTGGAAGGAGAAACCTTAAACGTTCATCCTCAAAATGTACTTTATCCATAGGAAAGACTAGACATTTTTCACGTAAATTTTGAATTATCTATCATACAGAAGGCAAATCTAGATGATCATATTATGTTGAGAAATTCGTCACCAAAATAGAGTAAGAGTTTTAAAGAAAGTGAAGAGAAATGTCTTGAGAATACCATTGTTAAATATCATAGTTCAAGAGATTCTTTTCATGTGCTTATTTTTTATTCCTTTTATTCTTTATATCGTGATCTCTTCCTAGATTCTGGTGAACTTGACACCTTACCTACAACATCCTACTCTTTTCCGCCACAATCATATCCTTTCGATATGCCAAGATTTGATGAAGTTAATTCCAAACATAACATTGATAAAATTGGATTTGACTCTTGTTCACTTTCATCACTCACATGGGAAAATAATATGTTGCGAGATGACTTTACACATTTTATTGTTGCAAAAGACAATTCACTCTATCTTATGGAGATCAAACATTCTAAGTTGCATATTCTTTCTTTGATTAGTTTGAATTTTAATGTTTATGCTTCACATTTTGAAATGATCAATCTCATCAAAGGAAGTATTCAAACCAATGATGTAATTGATGTCACAAATCCTGTTATGATGAGTTTCCCATTGATATATTCGTTTCATCAAAGTCATGGTTTGCATCCTCATTTTTCTGAAAGGATCTTAGGATGGATTGAATATTCATATATAAAAAATCTTCATAATAAAGATAAAGTTGTGCTTTCTTTGTTTTTACCTAAGTATCTTGGAAGTAGGTGTGACATATTCCTTTTAGATCCTCCATGTGAAGAAATTAATAAACACTTAGAGAATTGTCAGGAGGATAGGGCACTTCAGCCTTGGCTGATGGTTATTTCATTTCCTCGTAATCTTGACAAGTTTTTCAAACTTACTTACACTCGCCCATGCCATTATGACCCTTATCATGATAAGATTGTACAATAGCTGGAGGATTCATACATCAAGAAATTTTGAGGGAAAGGTAAGATCATGCTTACTTTATTTCTAAATGATGATTATGAAGGTAAGTTTGATATATTTATGTCATTTTTTGATATATTACCATTCTTGTTAGTAATGTTTGATTTTGTTTCCATTGCAAGATTAGAGTTACTCCGATGGCTACATTGGAAGCATGACTTCACGTAGTATTATGATTTGTTTAGTAGTTAGGGTAGGTTTAGGAATAGATTTTCTTTCCATTTTATTCCTCACCATTTCTCTTTGTAATAATGCAGTCATGAACGCAAGTGGGCGCACCACGAGAACCATAACATGATTATTGTCAGGGAAGTTCCCATGATCCTTTTCTCTCTGCTTTTTATTGAATATTTCTTTTCAAAGCCACAATATTATTATCAAAATATTAAATGGAATGTAAAGAGATAAATAAATATGAATTGTAAATTCAACCCTGACCCAAGGTGTCACGAATAGGACTGCTTTCACATCGACGAGGATTTTTCCTATTGTTTTTTTTTTTAAAGTTTCCGAAGGGATTTTTTGCATGATGTTTTCAGACCCATCTTTGTATATATATTTTTTTTCTGTTTTGATTTCTTTGCTTTCCAATTTATCTTCGTTGGTTTGTTTTGTTTTCATTTTAATTCATCGGTCCTTTTGAGTCAAACATCCCTGTATTACAATCTAGCTCAAAAAAAGAGAATAGAATGCTTCATCTCAAAACAACTATCAAAGGATGTCAAAGCATCAATTGTTGTCTTTCTCTGAAATTGTAGGCTGGTTAAAGGTGTCATTTTGTCTGAAAGTTGATTCCTCGGTTTCAATCTACACTTGAAAGTATTCACAAATATCTTTAAACAGTCTCTTTACACTGTCCCTGCTCTTTAAGAAATCAACTCAATGATGTCTCCCTGTCCTTGAAAATTAGTTCTATCAATGAACTGTTTTTTATATTTTGATGAAGGTTTGCTAGAAAAATTTAAAGGCCTATGAAAATATTAAGTTGTGTTGAAAAACTGGAATTTTCAGCATCACCCCGCTCTATTGAATATCTTTAAAACTATATCAGAATGTGAATAAACTCTCAGAGAGCTATGGGAAGTGTTTGTAAACCCGCTGGGACACTAAACAGGTCTGCTGGTAGCAGGTAAATGCATGCATGACGCCAAGATAACTTTGTTAGGGTACTGAACAGGCCCGCTGGCAGTGAAGCGATGTCAGGTAAAAGAAATTTCTCAGGTATAAACCTTGTTTTGGCCATAAGAATCCTTCATTTTGATTTGAAATTTCTTGGGAAGGATACAGACATCAGAGTGGGTTAATTGGAATCCTTGTCGAGGCTATGAATTCTTGCTGGCAGCAGTGGCCCTATCAACAGTATTGGAGATTTTAGCTTAACATCGTGGCTTTCTTTTGTTAAGTTTGTCACCATTTTTCATTATTTTAAACGAAAGGTATCTGAAATTGGGTTGTGTCTTGTTCTTTTTAAAAGATGTTCAAATAACCTTGCATTTGTTCTTCGATTTGAAGTTTTTAGAATTATCTAACCTGAACTAGTTTGTATTGCAGAGATAACTGCTTCTCCCAGCATGTTGCCATTGTTGGCAGCTCAACATGTTTGTTAACTTTTTATATCAATTAATTGATCTACATAGCTGCCTAACTGGGGCATGTATTTTCATTACTCTTCATAATGCAATTTTCGAAATGACAGTTGTAAGTTGTCTCTTTTCCCTATTTAGATGCTTTTATCTATGTTTCATTCATGACTAGAAGCATGAATATGAAGGATGGAAATTTGCAATTGTGTTACCTTTCTGTTTTAAAATTTCATTAAAGGCAAAATGTTCATACAGTTTATTAATGAAGTTTGGTTCCTTGCCATGAAGAGTTACTCTCTTTGTTTCGATCCTTTCAACACCAAGCATGCTTAGAGATTGATGGTTATATAAGCAAAGGACCCCCACGATTTGATTTTTGGTATGGTTTTGTTTGATTCTTGGCTATACGTTTCTTTTTGCTAAGCCTTTGATTTTCGACTTACCAAAACCTTGTGATAGAACCCACGATGCGCGCACTTATTTTCATTTTTAATGCTTTGGTCCTAGCTTGTACTAAATGCAAAGGTGGCAATATGATTTGCAGGTAGACATCATTCCCAAGACTAGCCTAGGGATTTGCAAACCCTCTTCGCATGAATTTCAATTAAACACCCATCTTATCGTTATGAGTTTTCTATGCATACGTTGCTCATTGTTGGTGTTTCTCAGGCTCGGGGTATGGCTCTGTCTCACAAACCCTTCATTCTTACAATGATCTCTTTCTGCCTTCGTGACTGTTGGTCTGTTGAAACCTTATGGCCCTTTTAATCTGAGTAGATCTGAATAGCCTTGAAGTTTCAAACATTTGTTGTTACTTAGCAGAGTTTAATCCCATTTTTTCTTGCTGGAGACACAATTTTGCAGGAGGGATTTTGAGTAAACCGCTACTAATTAGACAAAAAACTTTAAAACCCAGAACTGAAATGAGCCATTTTACCTTCATCTCGGACAAATTGTTCAAAAACGATACAGTTTCATAGGTATGCTTCATTTTTTGGACAGCATTTTCTCAGAAAATCTGTTGCGTTTGGGTTTTCTTTGTTTTTCATTTCCTCTTCGTGGACTTGAAGATCTATAGAAAAATGGCTAAGTTTTATCATGGACAGAGGTTAAACCTTGCTGGTGTGTTGATCCACAAAAGACCAAGCCATAACAGATTTACTCTCTGTTGCAATTCGAAATCCTTGGGCAAAACGGGCATGGTCTGTTTTCATGCATTGGAGGAGATAGATAAGCTCGTGGTTGAAGAGACCTTTGTCTACCTTACAACGCCTCTCTCACCTACCCAGACTTGTGTCTCACCCCCTACAACAAACCCTTGATTGATCCAAAGGTTATTGAACAGACCTGTGAGCAAAATACACAGCCTAGTGCCTTTGTAAAAAGAACGCATGAAGACAACAAACAATGTAGTATTTAAAAACACTGAGGCTACAACAACCATTGTAAATTCCAAGGTTGTCTGATACGATTTGATCTCATAGTTGGAGGTATGATTCTTTATCTTAAAATAGCACTGTTTGTTGAAACTAGATTGCCTTGTTCTTTCAATAAATTGGATTTCATTTAGTAAAGTAACTACAAGATTCTGTAGCCAGTTATGTTAATTCGAATTGTGTAAATTAATGGTTGAAAGTGTATCTAAATCTTTCTATTTTCCTTTTTCTTTCAGGATATTCAGGAATCCATGATTGCAAATTGATCTGAGGCATCCTTAATGCCTTCCAGTCATATCTTTGATGCCTTTTGTATGAACATAAATGAATTTTTGTTAGTTTTGGAGGATTTAGTAGGATCAAGGTGGTTGCATCCCCCTTTTTATTTTTGAAATAAATATTTGATCTCAGGAATAGAAACAATTATATTTTCTGAGGCATTTATAAACCCATCATTTTGTAATCAGAGGCATCTTGGCCTGGGGCTTATTGTGAACAACTTATACTCAAATTTAGACATAACAAATATTTACTTTATGCTTTAGTCATCTGTGAATGTTGTTGCGATCTATAATTTGTTTATCTTGGTAATTGAATGACTGCAGATAGCTTTTGTCTTCGCAGATTGTTTTGTTGTCAAGATAGTTTTTCTTCATGGTTCATGATTTTATGCTTCAGTTTTATCAAAACAATTGAATGATATTTCAATTCATATTATGAGGTTTACCTTAGATATGTTGATTGATTAAATGCAAGCTGTAACTGTAGGATTTATCTCATGTGTTATCGCTTGTAGTTTATTATATCACTGTAATTATTTTGCGTCCTGTTGTTTTATCAAATAAATACACCAGTCAATGCACAGTTTAGCTTTTGTACCAAACAATGTGAAGATGCACAGTAGATTTATCTCCTGGATGGACTGATGCATGATTTATGCAAACAGTTGGATGCATACTCCTCAAGTGGTTAATAGGTTAGTCTGTTCTTTTATTTCATTTGCTTGCTTATTATAGAAGTTTTTATATATAATATAATTTTCACTATCTATATCTTTTTGTTTAAGTAAGTAGTTTAATATTTGATCTTATGAATGCATATAAACAAGAAAAAAAACCAAAAACGAATAGTACTTTTTCTTTCTTTATTACTATCATTAAAAGAACCATTTTTACATTCAATTTTTATGAGTTCAGATTAAAACTCGTTATTTATACATATTGTATATATGATAAATAGAACTATTATATAAATATTATTTAGATAAACTATATATATATAGATGTACATATATATTTCAGTGATTATTATTTAGTAAGTTATTGTATTTCTTTTTCGTTATTTTTCGCTTCCCTTAGGACTTTAGATTGGCCAACGGAGCCATTAAACCCGTCAGAGTGAGTCAATCCAAATGGCTTGGGTTAATTAGACAACCCCGGACCGGATTCACTCTTCCAGTTGATGAGCGGTTAATTTCGCCCGTCAACACATGGTTGATCTATTATTAGTATCTTTCTTCAATTGATCGTGATGTGTTGATTTGCATCACTATTAATTATGGCGATGCATTGATATATGTGTTGTTATTTGTTGTGATGAGGTATTGATTATGTCGTTAATTATTACAATGATGTCTTGAATATGTGTCGTTATTAATTATTAAAATGCATTAATTATGTTTCGTTATTAATTAAGATGATGTGTCGATGATGTTTCTATTCATTATGTTGTGAAATTTAATTTCCTAATGCAAGATTTTTTTTTTTTTACCTATTTTACATCACTACTGGTTGTCGTAATGGAGGAGATGTTACATTGTCTTATGATCTTTAAGTCAACATCACGAGGATAGATCCTTCAAGATTTAGTCTGGTTGAAGGTTCTATTCCAAAATCATTGTCTAATTGCACAGGCATTCGATGGATTGAAATTTCAAATAACTGGTTGAATGAGACCACACCATCAGAGTTTGGTCATCTAGTCAAGTTGGAACATCTCGAATTTGGAAATTTGGGAATTTTTCTGAGCGAGTCTAGCGGATTCAATGGTTCAATCCATTCCAGCTAGGGTTTTATGAGAATTCTATCTTATCTTGACTTATCCTTCAACCAGTTAAGTGGTCACATCCCTCTGGTGCTAGGAAATTGTAGTCGATTGTCATCAATTGACTTTAGTGGCAACCAGTTGAGCGGAAGAATTCTACTTGAATTGGGGTTTCTATACAAGATGAATACCATGGATCTAAGTTCTAACAAATTGGAGAACATTATTCCTCTTACTCTAGGATATTGCATGTCCCTCAAGTATTTGTTTTTGGGTAACAATCGATTGTCGGGCGGTGTACCACCTTAGTTTGGTTA
The DNA here is from genome assembly GCA_010110895.2 of Picea sitchensis. NCBI lineage: Eukaryota > Viridiplantae > Streptophyta > Pinopsida > Pinales > Pinaceae > Picea > Picea sitchensis. The sequence goes on along the minus strand of SNQJ01S0160980.1, from coordinate 10,424 downwards.
TTTAAAGGAACTTACTCAGATTTCAATCTCTGGCCTATGTGATTATAGGCCCGACCTGGATAATTATGATTATAGTCCTCCTTATGATTGTCCTCCTGTTGGCAGCCAATTCAATTTTTTCTATTGTCCTATAAGCTGCCTACAGCTATGTCTTCGAACCTCAAATTGTCGTCACATTTTTCGAATAAACGACACTTTCATTTCTTGCGACATTTACACATTTATTTTCATTCAGTTTTTACGATTGTAAGCGTGAAAACTTCTCTGTTTGAAGTCGCATTTTGATCACTATCTGAACTATCATGATCTTTTTAATCAATGTTCTTACCGCGCTTACCTTTGTTTATCATTGTGTAGCCGAAAGAACTTTCGAACTGTATTCACTGGTCATTCTTATATTGATTGTGGGATTGTGTTTCATTGAGTTTGCAATACATCAATCTTTGGATTTGAACTTTATATGACTTGCCTAATCATTAAATCTTTGAAAATACATAAGGATTTGATTAAACTTTTATATACATGTGATATAATCCTTATGATAATCTTTTCATAAATTTGGCTTGTCAACTACACGAAATTCGTTTGGCACTTTGATAAACTTTTGATTATATACATTGGTGCATGTTTAATATTGGGTTTTGATTTATATGTCGGATTTGGAAACATTATGGTATAACACTTGTGCACATTGGTATGCACATATCCATTTGATTTCATTGTTTGTGCACATGGCTTAATGGTTGAACTATGTTGTAATGGGTAGAATAGTAAACTGGCGGTTGTACCTTCATAATAACTCTTATACATGGCCAGAGATAATCTCTACAACCCTTGCACACCTTTCATTAATGCCTGCATCCTTGCCGAGTTACCTCTGTTGATTCTTGGGAAAATCTTTGAGCCCACTCTGTTCAAACCCTTTCCCCTTAGCCTGGATCACTGTATGTTCCCTTCTGGCTCTTGTAGGGTGAATTTAAACCCCCTGGTGTTCAGAGTTAGTTTTGGTTTCATTATTGCCAGAGAAAACTGCCCCGTAATTGCCCCCAGTGTCACATTTTTGCGTGAGCGATTCTGGGCAAACGAATTTGAATTAGCTCAAACCGTTGAAAACCCAGAACCGTTTTTAACCTCTTTACCTTCATTGTGGGCGTTTTCTTCAGAAAGTGAGCCATTACAGAGATATAACTCATGTTTTAGAGGTCATTTTTCAGATCTTCTCAATGGCTGAAGGGAACGTATTGGGTCTGTGTGCATTTGCCAGAATGCTTATCACTTCTCCATATCTGTGTTAAAGGATTATTCATATTTTAGTGGGTTGATCGCTTTATCCATGTCAACAAAACCCTCAACAGGAGAAAGATGTAGAGGAACCCATTAAAGATGTGCTTTTGAAGGGGACACAAAATTTGCATAAAGAAAACATTCATGCTCTTCAAAATGAAATTCACAAGGTAAGCCTTCCTGGATCAGAAATAAAAATTCCGAAAGAAAAAGTTGTTGTGCGTCTAGAGGCCAATCAATACAAAAGATTGGCTAAGGAAAAACTCGCTCATGATCGGGAATCTTTGACATATTTTGAAGATCTCATACATAGGAAAGATGAGGAAATTGCTGCTCTTGAGTGTGAAGTACAAGCTTACAGACACAGGTTGCTGAGTATTGGTTTTGATGACCTCGAGATCAGAAAGATTAGATGGCCTGGACGGTCTTACCCAAGTGACAGAGAGGAAGATTGTGATAGTTGGACAAGTTCCTGAACAAAAGAATTGGAGGGCTTTGATGGCTATGATGCTCTTGGTTGGAAGACTCAAAATAATTCCAAACATTTGCAATCCAGAGATATGTTGCAGAGACAAGACAAGAAAGGAAATAGACATATTTCTATGAATGATCGCAGATGCTTGAATGATGCAAGGATTGATGGGGCAAATGTAGTTGATTCTTGTTAGCCACAACTCTAGGTGTGCTCTAAAAGAGTTACATGTGGACAAGATAGAACCTTAGGTAACTCTCATGGGATTCAAGAAGAAGATTACTCTGTTTCCAGAAAAATGAACAAAGAATCTACAAAAGGGTATTCAAAAAGAATCTGTTGATCTACCAGGTGGATCATCATTGGAGTTGGATTCAAGTCAAAAAGGTAAAATGGAATACGAACACAACACTATTTCAGGAACCCTTGGGAATGGATCTGTCTCTGAAATCACTGTAAATGATTATACACAACAATTTGCCGATTTTGAGAATGAAGAAGATGGTAATGGTGGATCTTGCACTCAAATTTCTGCTTATGAAAGTGTGGAGTACAATGGTTTTGATTATACCCCTAGTGGAGACTGTGAGCAGTGTTGTTTTATTCAGGTTGACATTTTTTGGTTTGGATCACGGCAGTAATACAGAGCTTGACAACCCACCAAATGGGTTAGATATTGAACCCAGTGTGATTACCAAACAGGGGATAGAAATGGAATGTGAGAATGATGTTGATGGATATGAACCAAGAGCTTTTCAAGAATGCCAGCGTAGGTTTCATGAAGAGGAAACAAAGGCGTACACACACAAAAGAAGCATGAAATGACAGGGCAATGTTTGGAAGCAGTTGTTGCTTCAAAAGCTTTGTCTTGCAGGTTTGTCAGTTGTGCACATTGGATCCTCCAGGTTTTGGACAGTCGTGGCTACTTGTTGACTTCTTTGAGCCATGGCTTGTGGCCATCCATGGTACTTTTGGCAGAAATTGTTCAGACTTTTAAGTGGGAAGACCTCTCTTTTAAAGTGTTGTAGGTGGGCAATTAGTGTTGCTGCTACCTTCAGGAGTTGTGTGATTTCAATCTAATTGTCATGATGAAGCTGCTATGGAACTGGTGTATGCTTTGGATCTGGTGGCAAGATTTTTCATCTTTAATTTCCTACACTCAATTCTATATGGATTGATTGATATGCAAAAAAGATGGATGTAGGAGTTTTACCTCTATATGGATGGATTTTGTATATGAGTTGCATTCATACCAAAGATTTATTTGATATTTGTTTTGATTGAAATAGACTCAATTAAGATTTTGTTTGTTCTAAATTAGCATAGCAGTTTTGGTTTGTTGTGATTTAAATGATTTGCTTTGTTTTTAATTAGTAATCAAATATTTGTTTTAATATATTTCTGTTAGTTTTAATTTATTTAAAACAGGTTTGTTCTCAAATTAGACCAGCTACAAAATTAGATGATTCTGTAGCTAGTCTACAGGATCAGATTTTTACCATTTTTTTTAATAAAATATCCATCTAATTTGATGTTTTTGGTCTATTACAGGTCAATTCGAAATTACATTGGCTTTGATGAGCAGTTAGGGGATATTTCAAAGATTTCACTTGCATTTTAGTTGCCTAGTTTAGTTGATTTTGGGATATCTCCCAGATTATGTAAAACAATTTGATATTATCCACAAGGAGGTTTTACCTTGTGAAGAGACTTATAAATACCTATCATTTTTGTAATAATGGGTATCCTCAGTTGTGGGAGAACAAGGATATGGAATTATGATACAGACTGGAGAAGAATTGATGTTTTGTCACAGCTTTAGCTTCTCAATATATCAACATTTTGTTTCATGTTTTGTATATCACTTTGTCTATGATTTATGACTACTTTAGCTATCTAGATCATGTGCAAATGATATAATTTTTACCACTGTAATCCATATCTGGTTTCTTCCAATTATATAAAATACATAAAAATTGTTTAATTCAGTTCATGAATGACAGGTTTACCTTCTTTATTGATTGAATTATCAAATATAGATTTTTGCATAACAGGTTTCCCTTATTGCAGAGATTTATACATCTTATAGTTGTTATGATATTTTTATGTCTTGTTTGTCCTGTAAACCAACTCGAAGAGCAGCTCAGCTGATCGTTTATGAAAAGATATTGAACCAATCTGGTGCGATTTTACTTCCTCCGACCAGCTTCAGAGTCATCATACACGAGACAAATTAGGAGCGCTTCTAGGTCAGCTAATCTTTTCTTTGTTGTTTTCATTAAGTAGTTCAGTTTAGATTTAAGTTTAATTAGATTTATATTAGATTGTTTAATTTAAGTAAATATATTAGATCGTTTAATTTTAGTAAGTTTTATTTCTTTTTCATAAAATATAAAAAATGAAAAAGAGATTCCTGGCTGTCTTAGGGTAGAAAATACATGAGTTTTGCAGGTTTTAATTAAATCTGTAGATTGTTTATAATGTACATTTGTGAATAAGTAATATTGCAGCTGGTAATTAGATAGTTGATTTGAGTTATTATAGTAATTAGTAGATTAGTATATTAGTTAGTTTTTAGTTAATTTGTTTTATTAGTTTTAGTTAGTTTAGTTTCTTTTAGTTATTTTTAGTTTCTTTATTTAGTTTAGTTTTAGTTTTATTTGTTTTAGTTAGTGTAGATTAGTTTCTCTTTGGTTTTCTTAAAAGACCTTAGAGCATCCAACGGAGCTATTAAACTCGTCAGGGTGGTCCATTCCAAACGGCTTGGGTTATTTAGACAACCCTGGACCGGTTCCACTCTCCCAGTTGACGGACGGACAGTTTCGCCCGTCAACACCTCCTAGTGATATTTCAAGTTCTATCCCTTCCGAAATAGGAAACTGCAGTAATCTCTCTTTTCTTAATCTTAATTCAAACATGATCACATGGAACATAGCTAAAACCATTACAAGATTGAGAAATCTTAGAATCATTGCCCTCAATGGTAATTGTTGCTGCCTTATACACACCTGGGAGACGTGGAAGAAATATTCAATCCACTCGGTGTGTCCTTGGGGGCAAGTGAGAGTTAAGGTGTTGTCACCTAATCCTCATCTCCTCTTTCTAGGCCAACTCCTAGCGAAGCCAACAGGGTAGTCCCTAACAAACATACTAAGGCTTTTAAGCTAAGTACGCAAAATTGAGATCTAGGAGTTTATTGATTCTTCAAACCATCAACCATAAACTGAATAAAACATGAAACAAACATTCACCATGATATATATAATCAAATGAACATGTACTTGCATCAAAAGGATACTGAGAGACAGTTGTTAGGTGCAAGTTTCATTTACTTTAAATATATAACCAATTATGAAATGAAGCCTGTGGCTTTGCTGAATGTGAAAATTGAGACCAGTGCCTTAATGAGAATTGTAGGCAATGTAGTTCGAGTGTTTGATTAGGGTAAATTAATGTTCAATTAGTGAAATGGTTTGGGCCTCCTGGGAGGTTAACTCTTTTCTTGGAAACTTGTAGAGAGATTTACCGAAACCCAAATGGCCTCACCAGTAAAACTCACTCAAAGTGATGGATGTCCAAAACGGGTGGAAAGCCAGGTCCCGAGAGGGCCCACCTTACTTCTCAGGTCACTTCAAGGCGTTTTCCCACACATCAAATTAACAACTTTGGGGGTTGTCCTAATTAAAACTATCAACCACTGACCAACATAGCGTGTATGAACTTACTTCCAGCAGATTGAGACGATCTCGCAACTGCAAGGGTCAGGAACCGCACTGAGAGCTGAGGGCAATTTGTTTATTTTATTTGATAGAAAATAAAAGTGTGAGACTAATTACTAAATATGCACTGACCAATCCCCTTTCGAGGTCGTTGAGGGGATGGTTTATTTTTCCCAAATTGAAATTGCAAAAATGAAACTAATGTAGCAATTATTATTCTACTTGCAAAAAAGGAAATCTAATCTAACTGTTGTGTTTAAGATAGATTGATTTGTTACTTTAACTTATGCTAAAAAGAAAAAAGCAAGAAAACCAAAACTTGAACACACATCACACTGTTAATCCCCTAGAGGGAGGCTGAAACTGGGCACTATGAGGCCTGCTTTTATTTGCTTCCTATTACAATAGAGAAACTGAGTTCTCTTTTCTCTTTTAAAACTTTTGGATCCTTGAAAACTGGATCAAACTTTAAGAAAATGACTACAAGGGGTTCCTTGAAAGTGTTGGTCTTCAAAGGTTCCAACTTGGGCTAGATTTCAATCAATTTGGCTTCGGTTTCGTCAGAGCTTCCCCTTGTTTTAGGATGGGCCTGCTAAAAACCAGCAAAGAAAAAGATTAGAAAACAATGACAAACTCTTTAACCAATAAAGATGAAACAACCAATTTTAGTCACCAATTTTCTAGAAATTTTACTTATTGATGCAGGAGCATCGCCAATTCAGCAAGCGAGCCAACACATTAAGTGGAGATGAGCTGGGAAGACAAACCCAAAATAAATGAAAAGTGCTTTGGGATTGTTGCGCAAGTCTTCAATGAATCATTAAGAAATGGCGCACATGTATTGTAAAGGGGACCTTGAGCCTTTAAGCTCTCGTCCTTAGGTAGATGAGGCATTTAATAGATTAGACAGTTTCAGGCATTTAATGCAAGTAGATAGATGTTTAAGTCTAGATTAGATAGTTTAAGTTTTCGAGAGGGAAAATGGAATATAGACAGCCTCCTTTGTAGATTGTAACATAATTCAGAAATTTAGAATTAAGCATTCAGAAGAGAGAGAAAGCAAAGAAATTGTATGCAGAACCCCATGTACAGATTTGAATTAATAGAAGAGAGTCTTTGATTCAATTTCATGGCTGGTGTTGTTTCTCTGTGTATGTTGTTTATGTGCTCATGAATGTTTGTTTTCTGGTCATGCATTTGCTTTGAATATGCTGTGTATGTGATTTCAGGGTTTCAAACTGAAGTCTGAGAGAGAGGGAAGAGAATAAGTTTCAATTGTTTCTCTGTCTGAGCCAGGAGATTCCTGCATAGAGTGCAGTTGAATTCATCCGCATAGAGTGCGTTGATGAAGGCTCGATAGTTGAACGCTTATTCTCATTCACCCAGAAGTCATAGGGTTGTTGTGGGAGCCGTGTTAAGAGCGCACAGGAGGAATTAAAAGTCTCAGTTATTAATCTGAGCAAAAGAAGGCAGAGACTATTGTTGCTGGAGGCGCACAGAGTCTGAAAGACTTAATACCAGGGGAGTTGTTGAACGATTGCGCAAAGGGTGTGCATAAAGTCCTCTGAAGGAACCAGAGTGGGTAAGCTCAGGAAGTTCAGAACCTTTGTGGGTATCATCAAAGGAAGAGCATAGGAAGTTGAGCGCAAATCATTTCAAGGAAGAGTTTAGTGCAGGTGTGGAAGGCAATCTCAGGAGGAACCATTTAGTTATCTTAATAAATCCTTGTGGAAGAGGAGTCAACGGTCAGGATCCGCAGTGGAGCCGTGCAAATTTCCGCCAGCCGTTGGATCTCGAGGAGATACACCCGGGTTAAACATAACCGCGCCGAGGAGGAGCCTAAGAGCCATCGGGATTCGTCTTATCAGGGTTTGCGAAGACAGGAGTTTGTTGCTGTTGGAATCACGATTAGCGATTTCCCGATGCAATTGGAGCCGTTGATCGTTGCGTGGAAACGTTGCATATGATCACTACGGAAATGCAGGATTCAGGCATTAGGGAGCAAAGGACAGGTGTCATCGGGGTTCGGGACTTGGAGATTCTCGTGAGTTTGTGTAACGGGAATCGCGATTTCCCAAAACGCAATTTTCTGATCGCACGGAAGTCCAAGCCATAGGCACTGAAGAGGAGGATAGGTGTCGGAGAAGTCAACCTTTGCGGGTCAACGCAAGGCACCATCGCGAGTCAGGATTAAGGGATTTCTAGTGACAAAGAATCATGACAGCGTATATGCCGATTTCCCGATAGGGAAATCTCCGACGAGAACAAAGGAGTATCGGCATTTGGACGCATCGGAATTTGGGGTTTTGGATAGCACAAGGAACGTGTCCACGAGGTTCGTGATATCGCGAAACCCGATTTCCTGATAAGATAAAGGGGAGATCACTTAGAGAGAGTTATGTGGGTATTGAGAGATCCCGATAAGGGATCGGAAGAACCTTGAAGTTCTTCGGGCCAAGAGCATAAGAAGGTCCTAGTCAGCGTGGACGTGCCTGAGAGGGGCCGCTACGATCACTTATGAAAATGCAAACTTTTTAGGGACCTTTTATACTTTTGGATGAACCTAAGTTAGGCTCTTTAGGAAATCTCTGTTTTCTGTCCCAAAACAGCGAGCTAAATTTCCCAAATAGCTAGATCTAGAAATGCACACTTAGAACAACTTTCTACCTTGAAAAATTTAGAAAATTTAAAGGAAGAAAGCCACCAAACCACTTAGATCTATCCTTTAAATGAGAAAGAGTTTAGATCAGATCTACAACTTATGCATGCAACATTAGATGATAAGATTAGCCTTTAAATTCAATCTTAAAAAAAGTAACCAAAATAAGTAACATGCAAAATACGTAACCAATGATTTTCTTAAAAAAAGGAGAGGAGGAGAGAGCAAGCTTATGCTTGGAACATCTTTGGGCTATGGGGTCCTTCTTTGATGGAATGAAGAGGGATTTTCTTCAAATGTCTTGAAGAAGAAGAAGCATCAATCTAGATCCTCCCACTCTTCAAATAGAGCCTCAATTGCTTCGCAATCCTTGCACAATAAGATGTTAGAAAATATGGTGCCACCTACAAGCAAGACTCAAATGAACAATTAGTTAAACAAAAAAAATTGCTATTTGAAAACCCTACCAATAGATAAACAATAGGAATACTAATCAAACAAGCTTAGTACTCATATCCATGTAAGTAATAGTACTTCCACAAATGGCCAATTTTAAACCAAAATATAACAACATAAATTATGAAACAATGTCACCTCATTTACAAGCATCCACACATTTGCACACTACACCAATATTGACCTCCAAAGTCTTGATTTTATTCCAATATGAAAGAGTATTACAGAAATAGTACAACAGGATTTTCTTCTCAAGCTCCAACTAACAAGTCAAGGAAGAGAGCTCTCTTATTTATAGATATTTGGGTGGAGTTCCCAAGGAGGAGGGCGCATGGCTTGATCAAGGAGGGCGCACCAAGTGTTGAAAGTTGAGCTGCCAAGTGTGGGAGAGTGGGATACCACCTCTCCACACTCCACACATGTGTCAAATCAAACCAAATCCAAGGAGAGGGCGCCACTTCTTTGACTTGTGGGCTGGCACCTCAAGAGGGCACCACCTCTCCAAGAGGGGCGCACCTCTCTAATCCCATGTGCTCATATCTCCCAAGATATTCAATCAATCAAGTGCCAATCAACTTTATATTGTCTCCTTTGACTCCCTCTTGACGTTTTTCATTAAATTTTCTTCAACCTTGTCCCCCTTTATCTTTTTTATTTTTGACTTAGTTGATTTTTATTGAATTAAAATGACTTTTGGGGGTTTTTGAGAGTAAAATCAATTTTGAGTGATGAAAATCACTAATTTTACTCAAGTAAGTGGGTAATTAGGTAACATGGGTTCTCTAGGTCCAAAAATGAGCATCTCCATGGCCTATTTGGTGCCCAAATACCAATTTTTTAAAGTATCTTTATTTTTTAATTAAAAATTGCCGAATTCTGGCAATTTTTTAGTTAACTGAAAAAATTAAAAAATCCTAGGGGGGACTTAATACATTTCCATAAGACTCTAGGAGGATGTTTAGCATGGTAATATACATCAGAAACTAGCCTTGTATCCATGCTCAAGCCTAACCATGAGCATATACTCCAGCTCTGGAGGATTGAGTGAAAAAACTCATAAATTATAAATCGCCTGAAAACGGCAAAATATAATTAGTAAGTGAAAAAACACTCCAGAGTATAACTCATGCTTAGGACTTACGGTGGCTAAGACCTTTTACAAATTCATCATGAAAACACCTCTTATTACAATTTTTTATGGAAAATGTAGAGTAACAGGGTGGTCTTTATGACCGGCTGAACTTCTGAACTCTGAATTTTGAACAAGTGATGTTGAAACTTTGGCGGCTCTCTGGAAGTCCATATTAGTGCAATTTTGATGGATAACATTGGCTCCATATGGAAACGTGTGCTTGATCTTTTATTCTTTAAAGGAAAACGTACGAGAATCCAGAATCATACGACCTGCATCCACTGAACAATTTTGTTAGTAACATGTCCATATATGAAATCCAGCATTAAACATGAGTTGTGGAAATAATGTATATGTATATACAAATATTTTACAGAAAATAAAATTGAAACTATGTACAATATTCTACAACAATAAACTATGTATAGGAAATAAATGAATTTAAAATACAAAGGATAGGGTTTAGAGAATATGATACAACAGATGTCCCATGGACATCAGATGAATTCGTTGAAGAAGAGCTTGAGAATTTGACCATTTACTGGTAGTGGAAACTTCTCACCGTCCAATCTGCTTAGGACAACAAAGTTCTTTCCAGCTATATCCTGGATAATATAAGGCCCTGCCCATAAGCTGTCGAACTTGTCGTGACTTCCTGGTTTCTCTCTTCGTTTGTCCCATAAGAGGACTGTATATCCTACT
>SNQJ01S0160979.1:15354-33426 GCA_010110895.2 Picea sitchensis | reverse complement strand
TCCAACACATTGAACATTTTGATTGTTTTGATTTCTCTTTTCCTGGATCTTCACCAATAGTGTCGGACATTCTTTTGTGTCATGATCAGATGCACGCAAATACATACATGTCGCAGGTGGAATTGGACATTATCTTGCATAGTGTGTTATTTATTGATAGTTATGTCATACCATCAGTCCTCTACCTCTTCAAAATCCTCTTCTACCTCGCCCTCCACCTCTGTAGCCAACTCGATCTCCTCGCAGTGTGTTGTACTGGGGCACCTGGTTATACTGCGCGGGATTATATTGTGGCTATGCAGTATTGTACCGTGGCTGTGCAGTGTTATATTGGGATGGTACTTGGTTAAATTGTGGTGCATTTGACCCTGCCATCATCTCTTCCTGCACCCTATAGGTGTTTGATGTTCTTTCCCTCATCATCTCCATTGTCCTGCAATCTTTGTCATCATGGCCTACTGACTTGCAGAAGTTGCAATATGAACTCTTAAGCACTGTCTGGTATTTCTGCATCATTGGACAATGATATGGATCATGCCCTTGTGTCTTACAGATATCACACCATGGACCTCTTGTCAACAAATGGTTTCGCAGTCTCATTTCCATGTACTGCGCGAATGTTGGGCATTCATTCTTATGGTGTCCTTATGTCCTACATGTGGTACACCAAACAACTTCTCTTTTTTGCTTACCCCTGTTCTGGTTTAGTTGAAATGTTAGATTCTTCATGTCCTCCTTGAGCTCCTCTATTGTTGGATCTATCTTCTGATATTGGTTCTCTTCTAGTTGCAAGGCTTCTTGCAGAGCCTCTGCCTAGGTCTGAAACTTTTGTTGTCTCAAAGGGTATTTCAAGTGTGGTAGTAGTGAATTTACAAACAGATTCATGTGTTTCATATCTTTCATGACATACTTGAGATTTCCCTTCAATCGTTTGAATCTCTGGTCTATCTCCCAGATAGATTCTCCTGGTTTCTGTCTGATCTCTATCATCTCATTCATGTATTGATCCTCTAAGCTAGGATTCTGGAATTTATTTATCAACAACTTCTTGATATCCACAATCATTCTGGTTGTTCCCAGTGGATGGTTTGTATCTAAGCTCATGTACCAATCCAGTGCGCAGTCTCTTAGCGTGATGACTAACTGTGCAAGTTTGGTATCCTCATCTGTTATTTGCTTTGCTTCCCAGATCTTTTCAGAGATGAACAAGTGTTTCTCAGGTTCCTCCGACGCCTCTCCTTTGAATTTTGGTAACCTAATGGTGGGATCATGTCCTGCCATCCCGAATGTTGAACTACTACCGTCGCATGGTGTAGATTCTTGACTAATGTTTCCTGAACTGGATCCCCTAGGTGTTTCTCCCTATGTAGATGTACTTCCTATTTTGTTTCTTCCACTAAAATTTGTTTCTCTAAATAGTGGTGTTCTTTCTAGTGTATTAATCGCACATGGGTTTGTGGGTTCCACACTGACACTAATATGGATAGGAGTTATGCCTTTAGTTTCTTCTCTTGGACATCTTGTCTTCCTTTCATATGTCGTGTGCAAGATTTCCTCAATCTTCTCCACAACCCAGAGATCTTCTACCTCTTCCTCATCACTTGTCAAGCCTTCCCTCATGGCTATGGATCTCTTCTTGTTGTTCATCTTATATTGGTAGGGTACTCCACTGTGGGTTCTTCCAACATTTTCCATGATCTACTTGATTTGGTTTTCCTCCATCATGATTGGATCCAAGACCCCCTCCTTCTTTCCTTTATCCATTGCTTCCTCCATTTCTCCATCTCTTGTCAGTGCTTCCCCCCTTCCCCCATGCACGCAGGGAAGTTTATCTTTCTGAGGCCATTGTCATTACACATTTTTTATATAGTAACATATTAATGGAAGTTTACAACGATCTAATATACCTGCCTCGAGGTCCCTTCAGGAACTCTTTCTCTGCTGCGATGTAAGACTTCGTAGTATCTACTATAAATTCTGTGATAAATCCTGCAACAATGTTGTCTAACCATAAATCTACTGTGCGTGCAAATTTATTATCAACTTGTTGTAACTGCATGATCTCAACATAATTTCATTCTAGATGTCTGATATTATTTGTAGGGTGGTTGTATTTCAACCTCAATATCCACTCCTGCAACACATGCGGGAAATCACAAAAAAATACTTCATGCAAGTCGCTAAATATGTACTTGTTCAAATATTTGCACGGTGTTAACTTCGGGTTTCTGTTATCCTTTTGCGCAAATTCCATCTCCTTTTTTTTCAACAAGCTTTTGATCTCTGCTTTCGTTGGGTTCCACGGTCTCAACATCCCCTTCTATGTTCTCATTATTTTAATGTTGTGTCACCAGATCTGACATTATTTTCACAATTCTTCAACAGATCTCATTCACTCAATCCCTTTCTGTTCTAACCAACAACAAAACCATTTGTTGGTTATAGTTCACTCCTGCTACCATTCTTAGGTTGACCCAGGTCCAAATCTACTATGGTTTCCAACAAAACCCCTTTAAAACTATTGACCCTCCTGGTAAACCAGAAGGCAAAGAAGTACACAGGGTGCACTACGTAGTCTCACCCGAGATAGTTCTTATGGGTGGTTGCAATGCTCAGGTGCTTGCAGCCTGTGATATGAGTGGGGATCTGGGATTAAACTCTGTAGTATTCATTTATTACTTTCTCATTCAACTTATATGGAATACCCTGTCATTCTTGTTCATGCATGTAAAGCAACAAATATATCTAGTCATTCACACGTTTGTCTACCCTCTAATCATTAACAACCAAAAGAGATACATAACATTCAATCACATAACACATGTTCTACCGTGTTTCACCCGTCCTGGGCTACGTCCTCAAAGATTTGGATGATCTTCTCTTTTATTATTCTGGTTCCAAAACTATAGCGCCTCGCACATTACAACTCTCCATCAGAACAGGTCGAGATATACAATGAGGCGTACTAGATCACACTAGGATCCTTAGCCTGTGATCTAACCCTCAAGACCTCCCTTATTTCCTCTCTTCAGCTCAAGAACTTACAAAAATGGGATCAGATGTTACAGTTATTTATTCTTCGACCAACATAGTAACAATAACCATCTCCAAATCTAAGAAGAACAACGAACCCCTCACCAACCAACCCTAACCTAAACCTCCTAGGTGCCTATTTATACATGTTTTTGGTTTACTAGCCATTACATCTTCTTATCAAAACCTAACCCTATCATGGCTAGGTCTCCTTGCATACGCGTCTCACATGCATGCGCATTGTCTTGCACGTGCTGTTTTTCCTACATGCGCGTCTGCCTTACATGTGTTGCTTCTTCTACATGCACATCTACCTCCCACATTGTGATCTTCCCTCAAAACTGGGATTGCGCCAAACAATACCTCTCTTTTTTGTGATTATAATTTTGTCAAATAGCTTACAATTTTTTTTTATTTATGTATACAAAATTTGAAAGTCTAACATGACATGACACCATGTAAATGTCACCTACACTTAAAAGTAGGGTGGTCAAGGACTATCTCCTAAGATATAAGATGCAAAACAAATTCTCTTTTATCACCATGGATAAAATTTGATTCGTAAGAATTCAAAAAAAAGGGCTTGTGGATATGAATTGTGGCATTGGTTAAATTGGTTTCACTCATAGTTCCACTTGGGGTTTCAAAATCGACTAAGAACTTCAAAAAAATATAAAGCATGGATCAATCAAAAATATGAAATTTTGTTTTGTTTGATTCTAGTGAATGTTGCTTGGAAATGGGTACTTATTTTTTGTTAATAGGATGTAGCTTGAGTGATTAAGAGGGAATTTGTTGTCATCCTTTAAGATGATTTCTCTTATTTAAATTGATTCAAGTCTAATTTATTTTAAGTCAACTCATTTCATGGACATTTTTTTTTTCTATGCATGTTACACCTTCGTTCTTATTGCCCAATTACATGTCTATTAAATTTTATGTAGTTGTACTCTAAGTACCTAGATATATTAAAATGGATTTATGCTATTTTTTTTAAACATTGAGTATTATTTTTTAAGTTGGATTTTATTTATTATTTAAATTTATATGTATGGCATAGACATGTGCGAGTGTATTAAGCATTTAGAAAAAACTCTATAAAGAAAAAAAATAGATTTGATAAAAACAAAAAAGGAAACTAATGAGATTGCTCATGTAAGATTGTGCAATATATGGTAATTTCAATGGATTTAACAAGCATGAAGGAAAATAAGAAAATGAAGAAAAATCTAGGAGTTAATCCCAATCCAAAATTAATGGGGTATGATAATGTTCTGTAATGGGTATTAGGTAAAAAATGATTTTGTTTGATGAAATTGTATATATTAGATAAATCAATTGAATAATCTAAGTATGATAGAGGGTTGAATTCATAATTTTTGTATAATGATAGTGAGATCCTGATCTGCGTGCCTGCAACTCAAGTTCTGATGATAGATTGATCATATGTAAATGCAAATGTGACTTGGGTAGGTTGGTGTTTGGCCGGTGAGACATCAATAGAGGAGTTAATGCATACAACTATCACCTCACGACAACACCAATGCTTTGATTGATTGATTGGAACTAGCGACCTAGTTTTGCACTGAAGGTAATAAAAACAATAACAATTTTGTTGATTAACACGCCAATGCTTTGATTGATTGATTGGAACTAGCGACCTAGTTTTGCACTGAAGGTAATAAAAACAATAACAATTTTGTTGATTAAGTTAGTAAGTTAATAAATTTAATTTTAAAATAATTTTGGAATATATATATAGGAGAGAGGAGAGAGACATATATATATAGAGCATATATATATATAAAGCATAGTTGAATGGGAACCACTTCAGTATTTTAACTCGTTTCTCACTTCGGGCATTTCCAACATCTTTTTCCCAAATTTTTGGGAGTTTGGGAACTAGTTGGGAACGTCTCCAATTGGTTGGGAACTCTTTTGGGAACTTGGGAGCTTTTTGGGAGCTTCAACATCAAAGAAATGAGAGTTTGGGAACCGATTTCCTAAACTAAAATCTTTAAATTAGAATTAAATTAAATTAAAATGTAAGTATATTTATTCCATTATTACAAATACATAAATTTTTACAAATATTTTCATTATATTTATTTAAAATATCATTATAAAACTAAGACTTCCAAAATTAGTTAAGTAAAAAAACTTTATAATACTCACTTTATAGTTGTGGATATGAAAAACTTTAATGCATGTATGTTTTTCTTCAATCCCAAACTAAACATGAAAGTGGAATAAATCAATAACCTATAGTGATATCAACCAACCATATCATTGACTTTTATTGTATTTTCATATTAGAATAGTAGTACTATTTTGTTTTTTCCAATAAAAAAAGAATAATGCTTCAAATTTACAAAGATGTTTAAAGTTTATATATGTAAAATTTAATTTTAAAAAGATGTTAAAATTTTATATATGTATTTCCAATTTTGTTTCTCATTTTCTAATGGAATATTTATGGATATTAAAGTTTCATGTTGTGTTAAATATATTCATATAATTATTAGCACAAATTAAATTAGTAATTTTAATATTGTAGTTGTTGCAATAGGAGAAACATTGTCCAACCTTCAATTTTAAATGTATCAATATCTCTATACCTTGTAATCTAAAGTATCATTGTAATCTAAAATATTTTTTTAATATATATTATTGCCGCTCCCAAATTCAAGTTTCCTATAAATTTGAGGGAAACCTCTATTTGTTCCGGAAACTCGTATCCACTTTCCCAAAATTCCCAGTTCCTGCAACATAGATATAAAGTTATAATAAAAATAAAATATTCTTTATAATTTTTATGTTATTGATGAAAATTTTTATTATAATTTTTTTTTATTAAAAGTTTTAATTTTTTTTAAAATAAGTATCTATATATTACCTTTCATAAACAAAAATTACAGTGTTATCTGACATGCCAATGTCAAGGTTTTGTTTGTGTTGAATTGCCCTGTAGGGAAACCAATTCAAAATGTCTCTCAATAATAAGATCAACAAAAATAAACTATATGAACTGAATCGTCCCGTAGGGAAACCGATTTAGTCGAGATTGTCATGAAAACTAAATGATCAAAATAGATTAACTTTGAAAAATCAAATTGGAAAGACTGTGCACGGTGTCATATACGGCCCAAGAGAAATCTTTGAGAAACAAAAATAATTAAGAAAACTAAGCATGCAAGCTAACACTTGTGCTTATGTCCTCTCTCATGCAGGTTGGTGGTCATTTTTTTCCACGTCGCTCTTTGTCGCCACCTGGATACCTGGAGCAAGGATAGCCATTGAAGTTGTTGGAGCGCGGGTTGCCAGTTCTGGAGAGTGCAGGGAAATGAGAAGGGTTGTGAGCAGAGATTCAATTATTTCCCCTCGCTTGTCCATGTTTTCCAATCGAAAGCGCAAGTCGTCCACATCCTTTTTGACAACAAAAACCAGGTCGTGTAATATTGTCACTGAGCTGCGAATCCTTGAGCATGAAGCACAAACCGTACATGTATGAAGCTGGCCTAGAGGCTCTTCCAAGGAAGCGGGGGGTTCCGCCAAAGGGGAATGGATGAAGGGTGGTGGCAAGGGGACATAACGCTCAGTTGAATGCGTCGGGGGGGCCGTGGGTGGTTTCGAAGAATAATCCAAATCCTAGATTAGGCTAGGAGAAAATCCCAAAGAATTACCATGGATGTCAAACCATTCCACACGACAAACCAACTTAAAAATTTGAAGTACATGGGGGTGGGCTTTGATCCACTTATGTGTGCACGGGTCACGATACCATTTAATATAGTATCTATGGATGCAACCACTCGTTCGACCACTACCTCAAGGTGCCCCCATGGCTCCAGTTAAGGCTCTCACGGGAATTGAACGTTGCCCAACTATGAAAAACTCATGGATTTCCACCATTGGATCCAACCCCTTTGGGCTAAAAGTTTTAAATTATTAAAATTTAATGAAATAAATATATATAATAAAACAATTTTATCATATAAATAAATTATAAAAAATTATTTATTTATTAACATATAAAAATAATTGGTTCTATATCGAGCGATGTTAAGGGTTGGTGTGTCCCACCCACCCGAGTTCAATACCCTTGCAGTAAGTTTAATCTAAAACTGTTGCCAAATAATTAAAAATGTATTTATTTATATATTTATTTATTAAGCTATTGTATTTTGTTCAAACAAAAGAATCTAAGCTACCAATTTTAAATGAAATTTTACTAGTAAAATTTATTTTTCTTTCATGAAATTTTCAAATGTAAAGTGTATGTATTTCACAATTTACATCTAAGTTGCCAATTTTAAATGAAATTTTATTAATAGATTTTTTTTTTAATTGATGAAATTTTCGAATGTAAAATGTATGTATTTCACAATTTATGAATTATTTTTCTTTGATGAATTTTTCAAATGTAAAATGTATGTATTTCACAATTTAGGAATAGTATATTTTCAACTTAAGAAGCATGCATTTTACAATTAAAGAACAAAATAGTATGAGTTTTAAGGTTGGTAAATTTGATTTTCTAATTAAAATTTCTAATTCACGGTGGACGTTCTTATCTTTGTAGTGTTTTTTCTGTCATATATAATTGGTGGGCATATACTAGCCGCTATGGAGGAGCAGGTTGATTACGAATACGATCACCTGGATGGCCAACTCATCTAGAACTTGCCAGCTAGTAGCTCCCCTGAAATGACCTCTCTGTTTCTATCGTTGATTGTCAGGAGCTCGAGGAGGATTTCCTCTCCAAACCCATTATGTGCTATAGCTTCGGGGACCCAGCTGTCATTTTTAGGGGACCTGCCCGCTGCTCCAGATGTTGATGCTCTACTAAGGGAAGGATTTTACCCACAACCCACAAAAGTTTTACCGGAAATTTGGATTTATGCGTCTAATTTGGTAGGCCAAGAGTCCGTCTGGGGTTTTCCATCGGAGTGAGGAGGGTTCCCATCTAGCCAGCTTCAGGATTGGCTTCTCTCTCCAGATTTGGTAAGCTCTCGACCCAGTCTTTATCCTTCTTTCTCCTCTCCCCCCCTCTCAGAGTTAGGTCCCCCTACTTCTTTGGATCTGAATGACTTCCTATTACCCCCATCCTCTCCTTGTGTCACTATTTTGGAGACTATCGTTCGCTCCCCTCCCTCTCCCTTGTCCTTTAGACCACCCCTTAGATTCCTTGTGTTGAAGGATTTCAATGGTATTCCCTCGGCTCAAAAGAGAAAGAAAGCTTTCCCGAGAGTAAATTTGGTTCCTCGCCCGCAGTCTTTGGCTCTTGGGGACGACGTCATGATTCCAGAGGTCCTAGATCTAGTTGAAAAAGCAGTGGCGAGGCGCGCAAATGAGAGGAATCTAAGCCTCTACCATTTAAAGGCATGCGTTTCCTCTCAATGGAAGGATTTGGGGTTCCCTTTGTCGTCCATGCATACCCTTGCAAACAATTGGATCTTGTTCAAATTCCAGACATCAGCAGATGTGTGTCAAGTTTTGCGTGACCCCTAGTGTATAAACTCTATGCCTCTGTTATTGAAGCGATGGACCCATTTTTTGATGCAAATAGTGAAAGGATTGATGAGATTCTAATTTGGGTAAGGTTTTCAGGGTTGTTGCCGGAGTGCTAGAGCTGGAAAAGTTTCAAGAAGATTGGAAACACTTTGGGCATTTTTATGAAGGCGGATTTGTCTTTTCTATCCTCAGGTAAAATGTCAGTGGATCGGATTCTTGTCTTGCTAAACATCAAAAAGGGACTTTCAAATACGCTGGAGCTCACTCACAGAGACCTCTTGTTTAGACAACCTCTTGAATATGAGGGTATTCCTTTCAAATGCCACAGGTGCCACAAACATGGTCATCGGGCTACAAAATGCTCCCTTTCAATGAATCTGCTAACGCTCTGTAAATTCCCAGAGGTTGTCGGGGGTAGAAGAAAATTTACCAGAGGCAACTTTATCCAACCACTTCGAAACTGGAATCTAGGCCTACCAGTTTCAGAGAGGGATCTCTCTGTAAGATTTAACTTTGTTTTAGTTTTAAGATATTAGGCTAGTTATATTAAATGAGATTGGGTTGTTTGTTTTTGTAAGTTGGATTAAATAGGGTTTATGCCTCCATTGGGATATGGGGTCTTTATTATAAAGATAGAGATCGGATAACATATATAAAGATTATTTTCACAGGGCAGGACAATGCAACTATTGGATTCTTTAGAAATAAAGTGATGGATAGCAGAAAATGCGAGATTGCCAATTAACATAAATAAGCAATTAAGAATTTATTTATTGTAACATCAGAGGATAAACATTTAGATCTTTAAAGCTCAGAAACAGAGTACACAAAGGTAAATTCTTCAACTTTAACTCCCTTTAAATGATCAGATCAGAAAACAAGATGATAACTAAGAAAGATAAAAACTTCACCAACAGTTAACACGCAGGAATCCTGTGAAACGTCTCTTTGTATTACTGGAAGATCTCTTGATAAAAATTATAGTGCTTACAGCATGCTAGGGCGTAATGATCAACCCTCAGTACTTCAAAGTTTGAAGTATTTATAGTCAAAATTAAAAATGACCCTATCATTAAAGATCAGGACGTGGCAGATTTTGAATCTAACTAACTAGCTAACACGATACAAAAATTTAGGCACTGTCGATGATGTGTCGAATTCTTCATGCTGATTCTAGGGAAGGCCATTAGTGAGTCACCCACATGACTTTAACTGATCCACGTGCTGACTCAACTTGCACACCTCATCTCCTACTGGATTAAATTGCACAACTCTTCCTATCTTAGCTGTCTGGGAATGGTGACTTTGAGTAGTCTCCTGTATATTTCATCCATTTCTGTATACTTGGAAAAATTCGGTTTGATGATGAAAATATACTTGATCTCATGCTGTATGCTGAGGTCAGGCTGCAAATTTTCTAAGAATTCCTTACCTGTTATACTGCCTTGTATTCCTAAAAACTTCAAACTGTCTTTGGCCACCATGGCCATCTTCTGTTTGTAATTGAGAAGAGTCATCAACTTGTCATTTAGGACCAGTAGACCAGGAATACCTTTCTTCTGCAAAGCCTCGATGTTGTTGAAGAAAATTTGAACTCCAATGTCCATGTTCTGTACCTTCTCCTCCAACTACAACATCAATCCTCTTTTGGTCAGTACTCTCTTGACTTCGAGGATGGTTTATGTCCTGTCTTCGATCTTCAGGTCTTCTATTTCTTCTCTATTCTTCGAGTTCAGGAATCTAATGATTTCACTGGCTTTAGTGGGAATTTCTCCCAAATCTCCTTTTATTTTTTCAATAGCCTGCCTACTCCTTTACCAATCTCTCTAGCTCTGCTTCCATCTCTCTTAACTATGCATTCTGCTCCATGATAAATTTGAGCATTTCATCCTTTTCACCTTCCATCTCAGTTATCTCCTTTGCCTGTGCATCTTCTGTAGGTGGAAATTTTAGTTGTTTCCTCAGAGATGTTATGTCCACATACTTTTTCTTGAGCATCTCAACTGCTTTCACATTGGAGGGATCATACCCAATCTTGAGCACCAATTCTTCTAAGGACTTTATTCTGTTGTCCTTTGCAAAAGATGACATCTTCTCCAATTTTAACTGAGTCTGAACGTTGTTCAGAGAAACCTGTAACTTAGCGACAGAAGTAGAAGCATTTGCTAATGTAGAGAAAACCATTTCTCCCATCTGCTTGTGTAGATCCATCTGATCGGCTGGGTGTACATCTTTGGTGTTGAACTCAAACATTTCCCTTTTGTAATCAATTATTGCTTTTGGATCGGGCACTTGTGCTTGCAAAAAGGCCATGTGTATTATGCCTTTATATGTATCAAAAGATGATAACAGTCTATGCTGTGCCGTGGACGTTTTCTTCCAAAATTGAGCCCAGGTGCTACTGGTCAACATCTGATTCTTCTTCTTGATCATATCATATTTCTCAAAAATACTCAATTTTGCACCTCCTTTATTCGACTGGTTGACTAGTGAAGTGTCAGTCTGCTTCTTGTATGAAGAGGTAGACATGATCTGTTGGTTGCTTGATATAAGAGGTGAATGATCACCTTTCATAACTATAGTGGACTGGGTTTCCTTTTCACCAGTCATGTGAGTTGTATGACTAGCTTTTGGCCTTTTGGTGTGTACCTGGAAATCCTCAGCTGAGACTTCTGTGAATGAAGGGGAAGTGTCCTTCCTAGGTCTTTTCTCCTTTGGTACCTGTGGTGTGGTTGTTTGCGAGATGATAACTGAAGGAGATTGTTGTTCTACCTATTCCAGAGTGTTCACCTCCCACTCCATTTTATTTACAAACTTCTCTATCTCGGGCTTGGGTGTATGAACATACAAGATATTTTTATTCTTCACTCTCATCTCCGAAATGATCCCACATGGATCGTAGTGCCACAGGAAACTTGTTTCAAATTTCATTTCCCTCAAAAGTTTATTTGCCTCTTCCTCAACAGCTCGTCTATTGCAGATAAAAGATCTTATCTGCCCCTTAATCCTCAGCTGTTGTTTCTTCTTCAGAAACACAAAGTGTATATCATCTGAACTTATCATTTGTCATATATATTCCAAGAAAACTATCCTCACAGGTAAATACTTGGGCAACTTGTATGGAGCCAATTCGCACTCGTATACTCTAATTTCTGTGTGATTTTGATACATGAACCAATCTCCCATCTTTGCGAGGTCTGAGAGGTGTAAGATTCTTTGGATATTTTCATTTATCCTTGGCTCTGGTCTCCCACTGAGCATTCTCACCACTGGATGGTAAAACTGCTCGATGAACTGTTTGAAGCTGAAATATATGGAGTTTCGGAAACTCTTGTCAGTCGTTCATCTGCACGTCGTCTGTTGGACCATATATCTATGTGCTCTTGTTAACCATCATTTCGGACCCCCCCCACCGTTAAAGGTAGAACGGTCCAGGGGGTTCAGAAACTCATCTTAGCTATAGATCTGGGCACCAATAACTCTGTCATAGATATATGCTCCATTTTTAATCTCCGGGCGTGATTTAGTATGTGCAACAGAACTTAGGATTAGTTCTTTTTGTGGGTTTTGTGTGCTGCTTCCCTTGCTTTTGTCACCATGGGGTTAGGAAAACAACTCAAACATTAGAATCATACATTTTCTTTGAACACCATACCAAATTTATTGAAAGAAAAGCTGGCTAGTCTGTGTCCTATCCTACCTACCTGCACCTTTAGCCTAGATTAAACAGTTGGGCTAAGAAATTACTTTATCATGGGGCTATTTGATCAGGATTGAACAGTCTGATCAAATTTATTCACTAACTATCCTATATACTTGGCTAAGATTAAACAATTTAACCAAGCTTATTCACTAATCCTATCAACATTAATTCAAAAGGATCATCTGGCCATGTTTAAATAGTATGGATCAAGTCATTGTTATTGCATGGGGCTTTGTTCATTTTTTCTTCTATGCCCCCTTTTATTCTCTTTTCATTTTTTCATGTTCTTCTTTCTTTTCTTTTCTTTTTGTTTTCAAATCATCTGCAGGATGAAACATTATTTGAAATCCAAAAAACATTACAAGGATAAAAGTTTCAGTCACCAGTTGATCCTATAAATTATAGGGTTATAGTAGTGGTTCCACCTAAGGATGGTACTCTCCTTGCGAAGTGCCAAGAATCCTGCTTTATGATGTCTTGAAAAATTTACTCCAGAGCTTCTTTCACTACTTGATTTGTTTTATTTTTGATTTTTTTTTATGACATTGTCCAGTGGCTCAGGGCCTTCTCTGCGAGCTTCAACCATCTAATCAACGTCAGCCATTCATAAACTGCAAGTAAAGGAAAATAGTTTGTACAATGGGAACAGGTGGAAAGTGCCTTTATTGAGGTGGTGAGTAGTAGTTCAACATCCTGTCGTTCACAGGTCTGCATGGCAAGTCTATACCATCACTATTCTTGAGAAGAAAAGCATTGTTTCCTCTGAATGTCTGGATCATAAAGGGGCCTCTCCATAGGCTATCAAACTTTCCGTGTTTACCCTTATATTCATTCCTATCATCCCACCTCAGTACCAAATCACCTAACTCAAAATTATCTTCTTTAGTTCTTTTGTCAAAAATCTTTTTGATGTTCTCCTGGATGACCTAAGTTTTGTTGTATACTTCTTCCCTGGACTGTTGCAAATGGATCATCTAGTTTATTCTTCTTTGGGAATCATTCGGCTCAGCTTTCATCTCTTGCAAAAGTTTCATGAGCGAGACCCCCAAAGAGGTTATAGGAAAAACTGCTTCAGTACCATAGACCAACTAGTATGGAGACATACCAATTGACCTTTTAGTGGTTATTCTATCGGTCCAAAGCATGAAAACCAGCTTGTTATGCCATGACTTCTTATTTTCTTGCAGTGTCTTCTTAATGATATTCACCAGGGTTTTATTGGAAGACTCAACCAACCCATTTCCCCGAGGGTAATAAGCTGTGGAATGTCCCAACGTAATGTGATACTGGCTATAAAAATCTATGAGATTTTTGGACCGGAAGGTTGTTGCATTGTTAGCTATAATTTTTCTAGGGCATCCAAAACGAGACAAAATATGATGTTCTAGAAATTTAATGATAAAAGAATCAGTAGCTTTCCTGCATGGTACAACTTCGATCCATTTCATAAAACAATCAGTGGCAATGAGAATCCACTTGTGTTGGCCAGAAGAAGGAGGGTGTATCTCTTCGACGAAGTCCAAACCCCATTGCTGGAAATGATCCTCAACAGAGACAGGTTTGAGGGGCAAGGGAAGGACATTCTTTTTACCTTCAAACACTTGACATTTATGGCATGAGGTGACTTGCCGATGTACATCCACGAACAATGTGGGCCAGTAGAATCCAACTCTGAGGATCTTATTTATTCCAGTCTTCTAACTCAGATGCCCACCACAATATCCTGCATGAAAATCTTGTAAAACCTTGTTAACTTCGTCTTTTAGTAGGCAATTTAACAAAATACCTCTAGGATCTTTCCAATAAAGATTACCTTCTAGAATACAAAATTTTAATTCTTTTAATTTAAAAAACCTCGCTTTGGTTTTAGTTAGACCAAGGGGAGATTGTAAATTGAGAAAGACAAAAATCAGGTTTGTGTACCATGGAGAGTCTAGAAATACCTACTTCATGCTTGGAGTCGCCTTCTCTCCCTACTCATCAAGTACAACTAAGAAATTAATCTCTGGAGTGTGGAAATTAGATTCAGCCATCAACTTTGCTAGACCTTGACCTTTGATCAGTTTAGTAGGCTTAATCTCTAAATTGTATTCTAGAATAACAACAATCCACTTTCCTCTTCTACCATCTAGATTATCCTAAGTAAAAATATCCTTTACCACTGTATTTGGGACATAGGCAATGGTATGGGAATGGAGAATATAGACTTTGAAGTCTTTTATGGATTTCACCAAGGCGAAAGCTTGTTTCTCCATTATTTTATAATTTAACGCAACATCTCTCAAAGATTTACTAAAAAAGGCTATGCGTTGTTCATACCCTTCGCTATTTTTCTGCAGTAGTACTGATGTGATGGTGTTTTCGGATGCAAAAGAGAAAAGGTAAAAATCTTTGGTAAAGTCTGGACTAATCAACACTGGAGCTTGTGTGAGTGCATGCTTAACCTGTTCAGAAGAATGCTTGGATTCAATATTCCATTTTATTTTTGTGTCCTTTTTCAACATATTGGTGATGTTCCTGAGAAGCTCGACCAAGTTGGGTATGAATCTTCTTAGGAAGTTTATTTTGCCAATGAAAGATTGTAGCTCTTTAATATTCCTAGGGTGTTTCAGTTTTTGGATGGCCTCTATTCTGCTAGGATATATTTTGATTCCATCCTTAGAAATTATGTGTCCCAACAATTTGCCTTCTTCTAACCCAAAAAGGATTTTCTTAGGATTCAAAGAAATCCCAAATTTTCTGCACTTCTCGAACATGCGTCTAAGGTGCAACAAGTGTTCCTCGTCAGATTGGGAGTAGACTGTCACATCATCCGGATAAATGACTATAAGTCTCCCAAGCTCATCCACAAAAGCAATATCCATTTCTCTCTAGAAAGTGGCACCAACATTCATCAAACCAAAAGGCATATTCACATACATGAAGGTTCCCCAAGGTGTAGTGAATGTTGTTTTCTCTTGATCTTCTGGGTGGACAGGCACTTGGTTGTAGCCTGAGAAACCATATAGTAAGGAGATCCTACTAGACCCAACCACCTTTTATAAAATGTGGTCCATTTTGGGCAAAGGGTAATTGTCTTTGAGAGAGACTTTGTTCAGATTTCTGAAATCTATGCAAAGTCTGATCTCGCCAGTTTTCTTCCTGGTAGGAACTAGTTTAGAAACCCATTTGGAAAATCTCAATGGGACGATGATTTTCACATCATACATCTTTTTGATTTCTTTCTCTATTAGGGGAATTAACTTGGGATTTATTCTCCTAAGTTTCTGTCTGAAAGGTTTGTGTTCTTCTTTTATAGGAATCCGATGCTGTATGATACTTGTGTCGTAGGATTTTAAGTCTTCATAACCCCAGGAAAAAACATCCGCATATTCCTTAAAAATTTCAATGTACTTGCGTTTTTTCTTAGGGGGTAGAGATTTGGAGATTTTTATCATCTTAGGTTTTTCTTATGTTCCTATGTTGCACTCTTCGACCTCTTTACCACTAGCTTCAATTTTCGGTTTTTTGGCTAGATCGTTAAAATCGAACAAGTCTTCTAGCGGAACTAGACCTCTGGGTAACACATTAATTTTCAACTGTAGAATACCAGAATCTATCTCATTTCCATTCAATTCATTTGCATCTACTTTACTTTCATTGAATTCTTTGGAATCTATGTTATTTACATTACCACTTTCAGAAACAAATTTATTTACAATCTCGTCATCATGAATCTATGTTTGTACATTCGAAATCATTCTTACACTATAGGAAGTATTCAATTTGATCGTCATTTCAAAATACTTGCTAGTATCTGATGTTGTCAGGAACGGTTGGTCTGTACTTCACCTCCACTGTGTACTTGTGTGTGGGATGAAAAGGAATTTTACAGGTAGTTGCCGACGTACCAGCCCATCCTCTAGTATGTTTTGTCCTCTAGGCATTACCTGCAAGTCAATTTCAGTAAAGCACTGAAGAGAATCCAAAACAATGTTTCTATATGCCCTAAGTCTGGGGTGTTTAGCTGCATACTCACCTTTGATTTGCTTGATAATCAGTTCTGAATCACCCCTTACCAAGATCTGTTTGGCACCAACTTTCTTTAGTAGTTTCAGGCCCAACATCAGAGCCTCATACTTAGCTACATTATTAGTGCATTGGAAATTCAGTTTGTAAGAATGATTTCTCAGAATACCTTGACCTGTGATTATGTATCCAAACTCCAGCTTCAGCTCCTTCTTTACTCACAACACCATTGAAATCCATGCTCCAAAAAACTGCTAGCAGATCCTCCCTCTCTACCATTTCCACCCTTCCTGCTTCAATGATTGCTTTACTTTCTTTTGAATCACGTGTATCATTTTCTAGCTGATCAATTTGTTCTTCCACATTGCCATCATTGTATATAATGAAAGAGTCTATATAAGAGTGTGAAGAGTATAATTGATAGTTATGTGGCTTTTCCTGACTACTGACCATATACTTCATCAAGGTTTCTCTATACAGTCTCCTCTGTTGTCCGAATATCGGGATGGTGGCGTAGGACATATCTAGCTGCAGGGTTCCTTTCAGCTTAGCCCCCCATGATTTTGACAGTAACATACTGTATTTTGGGGGAATATCTGCAAATACTATATCCATTACCATACTCTTTACTGGGATTTGAGCTAATGTAATGCATAAGTATTTGATCAGGCCTATACATTTAACCTTGTTGGAATCGAAAGAATGCAAATCTTTGTAGGGTATGGTGACCTCGAGCACCAACTTTTCCATCATAGCTTTGGGCATCAGGTTGTGAGAAGCACCCGAATCCAACATAGCATTGTGTAATATCAGATCGTGGATGTTTAGGCTGATGTAGAAAGGGGCTACAACACCATTATCAGTTTGACCATCAACTTCAGGACCAAAAAGGAGCTCTGGTCGGTCATCAACAAGATTTACTGTGTCCAAGTGATTTACCGATCCAACATTCAAAGCCTTAGTACCTATCTTGGGTTCGATGCTTAAAGATTTAATCACTTGAGACCTATAAGCTCTCTTGTTCATCATATCAAATAGGGCAATGGGAATTTTTAATTTAGCTAGTTCCCCTTCAAGGATGAATGCAGTGGACGGTTTTCTTAAGGTCTGTACTTCTAGTTTATCTGTCGGAATTCTATGTCCAGGTGCACTTGGTTGATTGATTGATGAAACTTCATTCTGATTTTCTCTTTGTAGTATTTCTGGATTTTTTTGTGTATGAGGTCCAACCTTGTTTCTCTCAGGGACTTTCTTGGGAAGGTTTTTTGAGGCTTTCTTGGTTTCAGTAGCCTTCTTTGGAGAGTTCTTGTTTGTCTTCTTTCTCCTTAGGTTATACTGCCTATGAACCTCCATTATAGCGTTCTCAAAGGCCTGTTGTTCTGATTCCTCAGCTTCCTCATTTACTTCCATTTGTGAAAGGAGGAACATATCGTACTTTTCCTGGGTGAGGAAAATGGATTCATGATCATGATCGTGATTGTAATATACCAGATATAAAAATTATGCAGAACATAAATAAAATGCTAGAAATGGCAGAATAACAATAATAAAACCAACATAAACTCCACAATAACATAGAAATGATATAAGTACAACAACATAAATAACACTTTGATTTAGAAAGCATTGTTCATGGGACTCTTCGAGGGGGAAACCTCCAGTCGAGAAGCGCTCTGTTACAATAATCTCCAAGCTAGGGTTTTCATACCCTCGACCCTTATTTATACTAAATATTTCTATCAAGAGAAGCATCTAGAGGAAGATCCTTCTAGAAGTGGAAGCTTCTATTAGGTCTTCTTACATCCGCCTTATTC
>SNQJ01S0160978.1:1753-21648 GCA_010110895.2 Picea sitchensis | reverse complement strand
CTGAAGCGTTAATGTGTGAGAAGAACAACAACCCTCCGATCACATTCAAGCTTTATTCACACCGTTGGATGATCTTTAACATTCTTGTCTTTTTAAATCGGGTTTCAGAATTCCTTATGATGTTGAGCCAAAGAGGCTCTTTATATTCCTCCAATGGAATCCCTCTGCAAAATGCCCGATCCACAGGTCCTTTCGCTCACCTTGTCACGGTTTCTGCACCTAACTGTGGTTATCCCCAACTCTCTATCGGGGTTCAGGGTTTCGCACTTCCTGATGTCGAGAGTTTCTCACCTCTCCAATCCCCGATTACCGATGTGCCCCTTTCCATGCGCTAGCCCTGCTGGCTTAGCTCCCGCTCATATGACCAACTCCTGTGACCACAACCTTATCCCGTCGGGGCTACAGAGTTAACGAGTTCGAGATGCATGAACTCCTTGCTCCCGGGATCTCCGATATCCCGATATCCGATGTGAGATGCCACCTGTCCTCCCACACCGACTCCTCTTGGGTCCTTGACACATGTCCTATCTGAGATCCATGGATGTGGTCTCTTCTCGTAGTTCGGGGTTTAGAAGGCCTCGTATCCTTAGTCTCAAGACTCCCGATATGCCGACGACATTTGATCCTTTGCCACCTATCCTTGCAGATGGATGGTTTTGATTAGGTCGGGTTTTCCATGATGAAATTCCCTGACTTCTAGTGAACGGGATTGTCGATATCCTGACTCTCAATATGCCGATGGATGGCCTCCCTGTCAGGGCTATTCCCGATGGCTCTCAATCGCTGCCACGTGTCCTCTCCAAGTGGACGGTCCCGATCTCGTCGAGATTTCAGGACTTCCAATGCCTTGGTTCCCTCGACCTTGAGAACTCCGATTTCCCGATGGTCGATGTCCCGATGATGACTCCTCTCGTCGGGATTCNATCGCTGCCACGTGTCCTCTCCAAGTGGACGGTCCCGATCTCGTCGAGATTTCAGGACTTCCAATGCCTTGGTTCCCTCGACCTTGAGAACTCCGATTTCCCGATGGTCGATGTCCCGATGATGACTCCTCTCGTCGGGATTCAATGGTTACAATTCAACTGTGATATTGTTGCAATCTGTCTGATACAAACCCATCAATGACAACAACCATTCGCTGTCTGCAAACTTGCCATCAATGACAACAACCACCAACACGCATTCGCTGCTTGTTCAATATTTGCCAACAGGTAACTCTTCTTCTTTCATGGAGGTGACTCTATCTTCTAGTGTAGTCATGTCTCCATGGCCAGAACAATGTACTGCACCAATTTCCACTCAATTTTAAATATGGGGATTGCTCCCCCTACATCTCATACTATATATGAATCATGGTTGTTCTAGTTGTCTTCATGAATACTGGAACTATTTCTTCAATTTCTGGAGTAAGTTTCTCGTCATAGTCTCCTCCCTCTTGCTGGGAGAATCCTCTAGACACACATCAATATTTGTACATTTGCAACATTCTTGATATGTTAGATCAATTTTGGAAGTCAATATTGACTTCTCTTCTAGTCTCATGGAAAAATCGATATCCTAGTATTTCTGACTATCTTCCTTCTCTGTCACTGAAACAAGGGAATGTATCCAGAAGATTTCATATCTCCTGAAGTTTATGAAGCTATGATCTAGTTTTCTCATGGCATTTGTTTCCCAGTCCTAGAAGTTATCTCTTCATCTAATCCTTTCTAAGATCAGGCTTACTCTTGATTTCTTCTGAGCCTACAAGGACCTCATCATATCTTATGGGGTATAATTGGTATTGAATACCAAGTCTAAATATGAAAGGCTGAGTCAGACTTCAAATGAGTTCTTCTTACTGTCAAGGTGGCTTCATTATCCTTTGAGAAAGTCTTCTATGAGTTCTTGTTTTAATGTTTGGCCGTCTTTGGAGCCTTATGCTCCTTACAATCAATCTCCATATGAGATAATCTAGATCTATATGGTTATGTACATAGTCTACTTCATGTCTCATCTAATCTATTTCCTTCTATAACATTCACTATAGCTTCCTTAGGGTTATCACCTATGACCTGAAAGAAGGTCAACAAAACAACATGCAAGAATAATACTCTTTTGATAATAGTAATAAAAGAATAGAGTGAATGACAGTAGCTCCTTTATAGATATCACTTGTGACCTGCTTGAAACAAATATCAAAAGTGATAAATACAATACAAAATGAGGTCAACACTCTTCTAGTGTTGTGATCAAACATTCATCCATGGTAACTTGGAACCAACACAAGAATTTTCTCCTAGAGGAGATGTTAGTTGTATATGGTAAATGATTACATTAAGAATTTATCTCAATATTCTCACATGCTACCAAGTATAATAATTTTCAAAGACTTCTACCTCAACAATAGTGTTTACTTGTAATGGGGTATTTATCAACTTGTCATGTGGAACTCTGAATATTATTGACTTATTTAATAAAACCTGGAACCTGGAGTCATGTTCTCAAGAATGAGTGTGTTTCTTTTCTTCCAAGTCTCCTTCACTCAAGATGACAAGTGATTTATTCAACCTGTCTTATGTACTAAGACAATATGTTATCTTGACAGAAATATAAGTTAGAGAATAATCTCTGTAAACTCAAATTTAATCATCCTTGATAATTTTTACCAATGGTTAGTATGATTTCGACATACCACCTAGATGTTCATAAGGTCAAAATAATTTCATAAAGAATAGATGCATATCAAGATAATCAAACCTGGGGTGCATTAGTATTCTGAGTATGTTGGATCTGAGATCCTTCTGGATCTATGATAGGATATCCTTTCTCCTGCAAGTACCCCTTAGAATAATATAGTTGAAACATATGTAAGTACATACCTATGATAGTATCGATGGGTGGTGGTACCATCCGGTAGCAACGATGATAGGTAACAAACCTTAAAAAATTCATAGGTGTTTCAACTTTAAGGTTGGCCAACACTTTACAAAATATTTCACTACAACTGGAACTACAGCTGTAACTGCAACTTATACTGCAACTGGTACTTTAACTTTAACTTTAGGGTTTTATCAGAAAACCATAATTTTTAAAAATTGAAATTTTGAAATTCTGATCAAGGGGCTAGATGTGTTGAGCTAAGGCGAGTAAGCTGGTGCAGTCAGATCTTGAAAATAAAAAATTTACCCCTTGAAACTGAGCTTGCAGAAATATGGACTGGTACTTCTGGTTTTCTAGTACTTCTGGTTTTCTAGTACCAGTCAAAAACTAGGGTTTGAATTTTTAGAGGTTATTTCCACTGAAAAGGTGTGCTCAAGATACCAAAATATTCACTAGGGTAGGGTGCACTTTTCTAGCCAGTTTTTAGGAAAACATTCCTCTCCAACAAAAAGCTCTAATTTTCTTGTATGACAACAATGGTGTTTTTGCTTATCCAATGAAAGGTGCACTCTTCATCTAATCTATGAAACCATGTAAAGTTTTGAGCTATTATTACGTTTCTTTTCAATTTACTAGATAACAATAGCATAGGTACGATCACTTAGAGAAACACAATCACAAGATACAAAAAATTTATCCTTGGAAACCCTCATGGGGGAGAAAACCCAACAAAAAGTTTGTTAATATAGATAACCATTACAATGCCAAGAAAATAAACCAAAACACTAGAGAATATCCAACACTGAGAAATGTGCCTCTATCTTCCTTCTTCTCCTAACTACAGCTCTCCAAACTTGCACACTTGATGAGTGAATGAGTGAGTTAGTTAATGAGGCATTGACTTCCTTTATTTATACTGACTCACATGTGTTGGAAAGGTGTCTCTTCACTGGGTAGGGCCAACTTGTCTTCTTACTGGTTAAAACCACTTTATTAGGCATGGGGGCCGACTTCTTAATTTGCATAATACAATTAGGTTTTTACTAATCCGCAAAAGGGGATTTGGTCAATTACAATGCTCGACATGATCAATCCACAAAAGGGGTTTGATATAATGAATAATGACTCAATAATAAATAGAATTCTCTTTACAGTTACAATATTTCAACACATGATACTGTCTATGCTTAAATAAAATAGAGTATAGATAGAATTAGTTCTTACCTAATGAAATATGTTAGAATTAGAAAGGTTTGGCTACCTCATCTTTTGTAGGTCTCCTTGATCGTTGAAGGAATTGGAGTAGCACTGTAAAAGGATGGAGCACCGATGATAAACTTTAGGAAATAAGTAAGTCTCCCTTATTCTATCTATAGGTTAATGAAATTGATGTACACAGAAATTAATAACCATTTGTTTCGTGTATCTCTTAGATCATAGTTTGATCTAAGTAGATTTCAAACTATCCGTAGGGTGAAATTTCTCACAACAAAAAAATGACGACTCCACTAGGGAACAAATTTGACTAGTCGCACTGTTTTGGATGACGGAGCTTCCACATGAGTCATGTCTTTGTCCTAATGGAGAGCCATTTGTTTTCCTGAAATTAACCAGTATCCTACCACCCTTAAATCACTTGATGGATGTGGTTTCGAACCTTACGGAATCTTGAAATATTTCATTGTGGAGTTAAAGCGAAAAGTTGTTTCTATCGACATTGAAGTGGTTGATACGAATCTAGATTATAATTTATTGCTTAGTCACAATCGGTTCTATGAAATGAATACCATTTTTTATTCATTATTTCATAGTTTGCAATTTCTTCATCAAGGGAAAATAACACCCATGGAGTCATCTTTAATATCTTTTCAGACTCTCTAAACATGAAAAGACCATCAAGTTTTCATTCTTTGGACTTGTAAAACATGCATTGAAGGAAAAATATGGGGTCGAACCCCTCCTTATTTAGGTTCATTAAACATATGATGAAGTAATCATTGAAGATTATCTATACCGAGAATCTATTATCCTCATCAAGCTCATTTAAAAGAGAAAGAGGTAATCACCGATAATGGTGGGGGAAAAGTTGAAGGAAGTGGGTAAACATTTTTTTTAAAGCATCATGGTAGTTTTTTGTTGTCACCATTGAACATGGAACTTGTTTACATCTCATATTACATTTGGATAATCTCCTTGTATATGATTCATACCCTTTCCATGAGTCCTCATACTCCTTCAACTCACCTGAAGAGTTCCCTGGTGATCGTCGCACTATGTTTTGGTCTATCTCTCAGTTGAGTCAATGCTTCCAAGTCACATGTCATGCCTCACAATGTTCAAGGGAAGTTTCATATCAAAACAACCATTCTGCAGTATTACCATCTTTCATCCTCATGTTAGTCTATCCTCATTTAATCTATCATCTTCTATCACTTTCCCATGTCCGTTTCATGTTGATGATGGGGGATACATCATGACCCTCCTTCAACGAGTCTATTGTCGTCAACTTCAACACATTATCCAAGAATTAGACTTGGAAACCAGTTAGTGCCTTGGATCCTGCATGCCTCAATGGCATGTTTCCTCACCTTCGAAAGTAGGTTTATCCCATTGACATATGATCAAATGATTTCACGGATGTTCAACTTCATCTCATTTATTCATATTCATTGGAATGTACTAGGGTATCTTGGAATTCATTGTCATCATTGGTGATTTCCCTCACATGTGTTAATGATATACATCAATGATCGATAATCAAGTGGTTAATTGCATGTTTTATATCAATTCATCTCTTCACATGAATAGATTCATACTATTTAGGGATCAAGATGAAGTCCCTAGGTTAGGCACTCACTTTGTTATGTTCTTTACTAAGGCTACAATGGATATTATCTAATTATTTTGGGGACTCCAGTACACTCACCCTACCGACAACCTCACTAATGTATGTTTCCACATAGATCCACTTTGTATTGGTATGTGGCTATGTTGTTTTCATATCGTAGCTCCATTGTGTATTTTCTGTGGCTGCGACTTGGTTGAGTCATGGAGGTATGGATCCACATTATATTTTCGGTGGCCATATCCTTAGTCAGTATTTTCATGGATCCATAGTGTATTGGTCAATGACCATACTTTGATTCGATTTGTAGTCCAAGCATAGGTATTCCTGCCTCAGGAATGA
Organism: Picea sitchensis; assembly: GCA_010110895.2. Taxonomy (NCBI): domain Eukaryota; kingdom Viridiplantae; phylum Streptophyta; class Pinopsida; order Pinales; family Pinaceae; genus Picea; species Picea sitchensis. The sequence goes on along the minus strand of SNQJ01S0160978.1, from coordinate 15,599 downwards.
TACATATATATTATTTGATGGTTGTTTGCATCTTCTTTTAGGTTCTCCTATTCTAGCACCCTTGCATCGATATTTTTGTAAAGTGTTTTCAGCCATCAATTTTTGTAAAGTATTTCGGTGTCACATATTTTACATTACTTAAGTGTCACAAGTGTCATAAAGTGTTGTATGCACCTTACTAAGTGTCTCATGCACTTTCAAAAGTGTCATATGGAACTTAATAAGTGTCACAGTCACTTTATTGAGTGTCATACATGTTCACACCATGACTAAATGTTGGTTGTGTTCCCTAAGACATGGTCAATGAGGAAACATTGAGAAAATGTAGAAACCTAACCACTTTCCCTAAGTTTTAATCCATGTTTGACCACTGACACCCCATACCCAAGTATATGAAGCATTAACACTCCCTAATCAACTGTATGGGAGCTTTACTAACGCTATATGTCTAGTATTAGGGGAGAATTAGTATTTTTTGAGTCAAATACACCTTTTTATATGGGAAAATACCGAGATATTATTAAGTGGTTATGGTCAAGGGATGACTCATGAACTCAAGACATCCATTTTCCCTCCATTTTTGGTACTAAATATTAACCTAAGGAGTGACGATCTCAATCATTCCTATGAATTGTTATGGCGATTAATCTTCTCAAACTCTATATAAATAAGGCCATTCATGGGTAACGTGGAAAAGGAATCCATTGAAGAATCATCATTTTTATCTTGATACATTCGTGCAATGGATGGACTGGAGATCTTGGAAAATATTGTTGCAACATCATAGGTGATTTGTAATTTCTTTCTTTATTTTCTTTCCATTAATATCAAGTTAGCTTATTCCTTTCATTATGATTAAGTCGAATTGAGTATAGATAAATTTAGTTCTTACCTAACAAGATATAGTAGAAGTAGAAAGGTTTGGATACCTCTTGTTTTGCAGGTCCCTTTGATCGTTGAATGAATTGGAGTAGCGAGGTAAAAGGACAGATCAAGGAGGAAAAACTTCAGGAAATAAGTAAGTCTCCCTTCCTCTATCTATAGATTAAGTATCTAGATCTATAAGGAAAGTAGTAACCATTTGTTTCGTGTATGTGTTATATCATAGTTTTATCTAAGGAGAGTTCAACTTGTCTGTAGGATGAAATTTCTCACAACAATTCTAATACAAGGGCTACTTCAACTTCTTCTATTCAAATATGTACTTGTATTTTCCAAATGAAAAAAACAATGATCACAATGGATGTCATAATTAACAGACTCAAAAAGGTAGAAAAGAAATAAAAAATAGAGGAAGGGATCAATAATTCACGCAATCAAACCAATGGATTGTATAAGTACAAAAAATCCATTTAGATAAACAATCTCCACAATCTCATCAATCTATTTCTTCATAGTCATTCCACTGAAAGAAAGGAGGTTGATGCAGGGTGATTCCACCCCCTACCATTAGAGTAAATATCCAACATAACATTTTCTTATTTATGCATACACAACATATCATTCCTCAATTGTTTTCTTAACTAGAATGATCGTTTCCCTAAATTCTTCTTTCGCATCATTACGTTTCCTTGTCTTGTCAACTTGATCATGCCATAACTCCCTGGGTTGCACCTCAGCTATCACATATTCATGTTTACTTCTTTGTAGAAACAACAACCAAATACTACAGAATACCAGTTTGTACTAACCATCCCATGAGAAATTCAATTCATGCAACTCACTTCTTGTTGCAACATGCCTTCTTCTATAATACGACTTCTATTGTAACATACCTACACCTGTGGTTGTAACACATATTCGACAACATGCCTTAAACTGCAACACATATCTGCTACAACATGCCTCCTTTGTTGCAACATGCTTCCTGTTACAACCTCCTTCAACCACATCCTATGTTGCAACACATCATTTTTTCAACATGTTTGCTACTAAAACACACTTATGTTGCAAAACACTTCTTTTAAACGTATTTTCTTCTACAACATGCCTATGCTTCAACACACTTCTTTTTAACGTACTTAACACTACAACACACTTATCCTTCAACACACTTATTTTCAATGTTGTTGCTACTGCATCATGCCTATGTTGTAACACATCTTCAACTACTACGTTCATTTTCTACAACATGACAATCATACTAGAATCATACCTTCCACAAAATCCTCTATTGACAACCCTCTATGCTACCTTTAGCATAGTATCCCCTTTGATTCTGCCACATAGTCTTGGATCAAGGATTAATTTATCAAACATGGAACATTCACATATGCAGACCTATAAAATATATGGAATACAAACAAACGCTTGAGCTCATACAAGCACTCTCAATGCTCCTAGATCCAAAGTGTTAATCCTCACTAATATCAATCAATAGTAATTAAAATGTTGCAACCACAATATTTTTAGAGTCATGATAATACATTCTCCTCTCATAGTCATCAATTTATATAGTCACCCCAACTACAAAGAAACATCAATCCACTATACTACCTCTCTCATACCAACATACACCTATAGATAATAACAAATCAAGAATGGTCTTCTACATATCCATGCCACATGAACAAAAATATCATATCGAACTATTCTCTATTAGAATTTACTAATTCAAGCAATGCCATTTAGCTTGCATAGATTCATGCCAATAACACAAAAAACAAAATGATACATGATTACATTCACATACATGCATGGAAAGGTTAAATATGTAAACATCAACTCTTTATTCATTCATACAAATTACAATACAACAACTCCTTGTTTGAATATGGGCTTACAATCTTCATTTTGTTTCTAGGCCAAAGGCCATGACAACCTCAACCACTTATCTCTCTCATTGTCTTGTGTGATCTATCCTCTTTCCACTCTGTTGACCCCTCCTGCAAGTTCCTTGATGTTTTGTCTTATTCTTTCATAAACTATTGGCTTCAGTTTCTCCAAGGGACTCATCACGCCCATTCACCTTCCAACTTCTAATTATTCCTTTCCTCAACAACTCTTCACATGCACGCGACCTTCAAGCTTCTACTAGAAACACCTTCTTCATCAACACATCCTTTCCTTCTGTAATGTTTTGTGTTCTTATTTAACACACATTTACTCTACCGATACTGTATAAACATATCCATCTAGAAAAAATGCTCCATCTCCTACACTCCCACACTTTTCATTATTCATTCAATATGCACCAGTATTGTTACTTCCCATAGTCTGTCTCATTCTACTGCTATTTATTACCTACAACAATTAATCCTTGTTGTAATAGCTCTAAAACCATATTTTTTGTGTCATCTCTAGTATTATTGAGACGATCCTACATCAGAGGTCCAAGGAAAGGGATATCCTATTGAAAAACAACATTGAGAACACAATTGTTTGTTTTGGAAAGAGTGCAGGTCTCCACTTGATCTGAGAATTTATGTGAGATATTTCTCTATAAAAAATATACAATGAGGATATTTAATGATGATTAATTTCATGTGAACATGAATAAATGGTCATAATAATGTGCATATGTGTAATTAAATCTCTACTTAATCAAGAGAGAATTCAATCAAAACTCACACATATAATTTGACACCCACGTGTTAGCAAAGTTCACCAAACGTCCTGGCTACATCTCTGGGCCCGATACAAAAAAAAACTATTTTTTATTACTTTTCCCAAATAGGGGTTTATTCTCCTTTATATAAATGGGTACAATATTCTCCCAATGTCGCGTTGAAAGTCTTTCCCAGTGTGAGGCACAATTCTCCCAATGAAGTGGATAAACTCTCCCAATCAAGGGGATTAAGTCTCCCTATGAAGGGGTTTACAAACTACAAGCATGATTGCTTGTTTCTTCTCCTCATAGGGGCTCCCCAAAATCTGTCCCAACAAGGAGTTTAAATTGTTTCCTTAGCTCCATACTACAAGGAGACAAGATCCAAAATTTTAGGATCTAATAACAACTCAAGGGACAAAAATGAGAAAGCATCTCAACGAACCTATGAGACTCTTAACTTCCCATTGATACTAGGAATCTACTTAGTAGATAATGAGGAATAATCCCAAACCAACTCATGAGATTCTTAACCTCCCCTTGAAACTTGGAAATTAATTTCGCTTTTTACAGATTAAAAGAGTAAGTTCCACTCACTTCAAGTATTAATCATTTTTCCAATTTGAATCAATAATACATGAGTTTCTCACACTCATTTAAAGTATTAATCAATTTTAAAATTTAAATGAAAAAATAATCATTCTTTGTCAGCTATCATTAATCAGCATTTTAATGATCTTCTCCATGGTGTGCAAAGTAATAATTCCTTGTGTGGAGATCCTTCTGGATCATACCTCACCGGAAAAAGAATCTTTGATCCTCCAAAATTATAGAGAGAAAATGTAACTTGAATGTTTGTAGCTACTTTTACCATCTTCTAGGAAGAGTCTTACACTCCACGATGCCCTTCCCCACTATTCTATATGCATAAAAAATGTCTCTAAAAATACACACCATTATTCTCCTTCACCTTTGTACTTCATAATGAGGATGTTAATTCCAACACTTGCATCGTTGCAAATCTATAGCTTATTCCTTGATCTGCATAACAAATGTCTTGGAAAGGCCTCACCCTTCTTCTCCTTCACCATTATACTTTAGAATGAGGATTTCAATGAAAAAACTTGCATCAATGAAAATCTGTATCTCATAATACAAGATCACCATTTTGAAAAAATCAAAGTAGTACCATGCTTTCTAAGAGTTTATAAAACAATCATGGACAAGTTTACAATGATTGCCAAAATAGGCCTTAGAAAAATAATAATGTCTCTCACTCAAGAGTGGCTACAAGACCCATTACAATGTTTCCAACAAGGCTTAGAAATAAAAATAATTTCTTAAATCTCATCATCACGTACGAGTGACTAATAACAACCTTTTACTTAAATTTCAAGGCAACATTAAAATCAAGGTGCACTATGCGTGAATTTCCATGGTTTTAAAACCCCACCATTACAAAGATGTGCAACAAAATAAATAAGGCAAATTCATTCAAGGTGTATTAATGGTGAGACACCATGGTATCAAACTACTGCAATACAATATGCACCAGGGGAAATGTCCATCTCCCTTTTTTTCCATGATCCAACTTTAGGCATAGACAAAAAAATCCCTACAAAATTCATATATCGCTGCCCTGCTGCAGCATCAAATCCACCAGTATCTGCAATTACATTTTAATCCTCTTACAATTCTCAAAAAGAGGAAAAAACAAAAATAAACGAGACTTACATTGTTTTTTTTTTCACAAAGGCACTCAATCTGTGGCTTAAAACTCAACATACACATAACCAGTAGGTCTGTCTCCTCATTCCAAAACTTTTGATTGTAAAATTGGCTATATTCTGAAGAGTGCAACTTTTCCTTGTAAAGCATGCCAAGTAGTCATGGGATCGACCATATCTCTCAAATTTCGTTTCTCATATCACTAAAATATCTCCACCATTGGATTCGGCTCGAAGAATTGTGAAATTTTACGGTAAATGTAACCATACTCCATAACAAGCCTCTTGGGCTTCTCCTTTCTTCAACAACTCGGTCTGTGTGCACAAAAATCATACAACTTGCATAACCTTCTTTCCTTCATTGGACCAAGTTAAGGATGGATCTTCCAAAATTTCTCGATCCAATGTCCTCTCAATGCTCTCATATTGCAGTGAGTGCAATAGTTGTTTGACTTCCTGCCCGTCAACTTTGCAACAATCTTGTTGTCCCAAGATTTTTGAGGAGAATTTGTTTTGCTCTAGAGTCTCTTTCTAGATCTACCACTTTTATAAAGTGTTGTATCATTACTTTTATAAGATAGTTTTGGTGGTGATTCAATATTTTTTCTTGAACAATTAATTGCTTTTGCTTCTTTTGAGCATTCTCCTTCAACATACCCCAATCCTGCAAATCAGGGCCTTCCTACAACCTACAGTGGTTGAATGATGCCTTGTCCACTAATACCAAGACCTCCTCCTTTATACCCTATATTCCTCAACAACTTTGTGTCAATTCCCTTGGTGTCCCTTTCAAAAATTCCAAAAGGAGAATCATCATTAATAAGGGAAGGAGTTGGTCATGGAGAATTTTTTACCTCCATTCTTTTTTTTGACACTTGATCATCTTCCTGAATTTTAGGCAACTTCTCCTTCTATCCTGGTTTGTATGAGGATGAAGCTTCTAGGAAACCACCTTGGTTACCTGGTGTCTAGAGAGAATACTTTATTATTTGAAAATATGTTCAACCATCAACTTCATGACAATAACCATAACTAATATACATGTCATGGACACAATTTGGCCTAATCTTGGAGGGACTTTTTTCCTCCTCTATAGTGTAACATGATTCTCTATAGTGGAGGGACTTTTTGCCTCCTCCATAGTCTTCTCTAACATGATTCTCATTTTTTTCTTCTCATTCTCCGCAACTTATAGAATCCTTCTGAGCTCTACATTCTCCTTTTGAATGCATTGATTTATTTCTTCCAACTCTTGAAGTCTCGCTCACTTCAATCCTTTTCCTGTGGTTGTATTCTACAAATGCCTTCAAATCTACACTTCCAAATTGTAAATGGATAAAATAGGAGAATCCAACATAAAAATGTTAATCAACCCTTCGAATATCCACTCTGAATGGATTGAATCACACTCAGATGAAATTGTCATGTAGACCCATTTTTTCAATTTTAGGGTGGTCCACATAAACAATAAGATGGTTTTGAGTCCTTTGAATGATTCATAATTGTAAGTTCCCCATTCTTAATGGATTACATGCAACATATATGAATTAAAAATGTTGCATTCATTACAAATATTTCCTTACACCAATAATGGTATTTCAATGTTTCCAAATAAGCTTTAGGAAAACAAATATGATGCCTCTCACTCTCAGAACCTCTGAAGATAAATGCCCCTTGTTACCAAATGCAACATTTTAAATAAAAAACCATATTAAAATGATTATATGGAAAATATTTTTACCATATTCTATCTTGTGATTGGATGAATTCCTAATCCATGACTTTGTTCTACAATAAAATATACAGACCTACATCCTGTGTAAAAAACCGAGCACAGTGCACCATAATTGCAATTTGTTTCATAACTTTTTGTTATAAGGGATGAAATCAATTCTGTCAAGCAACCATTTGAGATTTCAAAGAGATATTTATTTTGATATAAAATAATTTATTTCTTTCAACTCATGAAGTGATACAATGCTTCCTGAAACACAAGGGGTGAGAAAGCGTATTGTCTACAGAAATATGTGACTTCAAACAACGATATCTCATAAAATAGGAAACAAAATAAAATTTCCTAAAATACCCATTTGAGATAATAGAGAATCCTTTGAAAGAGATACAATATTCCCTCTAAAATTAAATTTAGAGGCCATAGCATCTATCTTAAGTTTATAGTTCGTACAACAACGAATTAATTATTTTTTGGGCGATTTGCTTCCATGTGAGTTCACAATTCAAGATGTTAATAAACAAAATAAAAGATACCCATTTGTGTAACCACTTGGGCATTGTATTCGCAACCTCTATCTCAGAAAAAAAAATTCTACTGAGATAAAAAAAGGTTTTTTCATTTTCAACGTTTGTTTTCCTATTTTTGGGTGAATTGTATCAACAACATTTTATCTTTAGACATTGTTTTTTTCCATCAATAATGAGAGGGATTTTATATGCCTCTAAAATAACTTTACAACACCATATCATTTTCTCAAATCCATTGTGTATGATGTCCGCCATCTACATTTTAGTGATTGTATATCCCATGATTGTACAAAATCCGTTTCTTATGGGATGTATATCTTATAAATAGAGATAGATATTGAGAGAAAAAAAATACACCTTCGTGCCTCTTGAAATCTAGTTTCCAACGCAACTGTGTTTGTTAAAAATGGATAAATATTGAAAGAGAAATCTAAATTTTACCAACAAGTATTTTAGAATCAAAAAATTCCCCATTCAATGGTGTCTTCTTCTTGGATTGCAACCAAGTAACCTATACAGTCCCTGATCTTACTTCTATTATTATTAACAATCTACAAAAATAGTCAGACCTTTTATGATACCACTTGATCGAGGAATTCCTGTGAGATATTTCTCTACAAAAATTATACGATGAGGATATTTTACTGACGATTAATTGCATGTGAACGTGAGAAATTTTTCATGATTATGTGCGCGTTTGTAATTAAATATCTACTTAATCAAGAGAGAATGAAATCAAAATTCACACAAATAATTTGACACCCATGTGTTAAAAAAGTTCACCAGACGTCCTGGCTATGTCTCTGGGCCCACTACAAGAACAAACTATTTTTTATTTCTTCTCCAAAATAGAGGACGGTTCTCCTTTACAGAAAGGGCTACAATATTCTCCCAATTTGGGGATGAAAGGATCTCCTAATGACGAGCACAATTCTACCAATGAAGGGGCTCAGCTATCCCAATGAAGTGTATTAACTCTCCCTGTGAAGGAGCTCACAAACTACAACCATGATTGTTTTTTTATTCTCCTCAAAGGGGCTCCAAAAGTTCTCTCCCAACAAGGAGTTTAAATAGTTTCCTTAGCTCCATAATTCAAGGAGACAAGATCCACAATTTTTGGATCTAATAAAAACTCAGAGGACAAAAATGAGAAAGCATGTCAACCAACCTATGTGTTATGAGGAAAACATCTCTATGGCTAGGGTTAAACCACAATAGATGGAAATGACTACAGAAATAAACTGTATTCTCAATTATTCTATATAAAAAACTATGCTAGCAAGACAATATAAAACACCTACCTTGTCTGGATGTTCGATGAAGTCCACCGTTGAGCACTTGAACCAAATAAATACACCTGCAACTAGTCCTCAACAACCAAGCAACACAAGCATATGGTGATAATATATAATGATAACACATTCAATAGCATAATCCATCAACATTCATAACAAATATGCCCATGGAATAATAATTCAAATATTTGCAAAATATCAATTGGGTGAGAAAAGAGTATTTCTATTAAGATATAATCAACATAAGTGAATAAGTTACAGAATTATGTGTCATCATTGTTCAGAACCGAGAAAATAAGTTCTTTCCAGCTGGGCCTCCACCACTTCAATCCTCCACCAAAGGCAAGCTCATATAATAGAGACAATAAATTTCTCAATCAATAAGGGAATAACTTGGGGGCTAAACACTGTGTTCAGACTTACAGGACAAAGGGATGTTGAATCAATGTGAAGTGAATAATTCCTCCAAAGTAACTTTTCTCTCAAAGTTGAATTCTTTCTCATCCTTTCCATAGCTCAAAATTGTCCCATTTATAGCCTTCAAGTGGAACTGAAGGGACTTGTCAGAATGTTTCCATTATATGGAAGGCCAAGGATCATTGATCTCGTGACGGGACATGGAAACCTGACACCATTTTTCAATTTTTGGCACATTTCCCAATGTACATGGGTTGTAGTGGTGCAACCTATGTAAACGCATGTTTTATAGTATGCAAGGTGCGTATATGTGGAAAAATTGTATTTTTGGCTCTGGGATTTGTAAAAAGGAATTACAAGTCTGCATAGGGAAATGGAAAAATGCCTTATGTGCAAGATTGCATGGGGTGAGGAAAATATTGCTATAACAGATGCCCCCTAATGTGTGAGGTCAGAGGAGTATCTGCAATGGCTGAAATAAATTAAAAAAACCCAAAAGTGGAGTAATGGGGACCCAACTCGAAGAACTAGTTGCTCATTACAATCTGTACTAACTTTGCATACATCTCTGCCAATTTGAATTACACTACAGATCCATGTGAAAATATACCAAACAATTGTCCATGGCCATGAATAGGAAAATACAAATGCAGTTACATGCCAAAGGATGTCATAGTCACGAACAAGGCCCAATACAACCAGTCTCAAAATCAATCTGAAGATATATGTATACAATGGAGTACAATATGATCTCCCATGATCACAGAAGTCACACAGGTATTGGTCCAATGAAAAAGAAGAAACAAATCAGGAAATTTGTAGCCACATACTGATGTCTTCAAGTCTTCTACACAATCCACCAAAGGTGCAAGTCTACATCGTGTGAATAAAGGAGTTCAGGTCGAACACAATGAGATTTCGTTTGATTACCGATCATTGAGGTATATCGTTAACAAATGTGATACAATCTACCGATGATGAAATTAGGTATCAAGGCACCAAGTACATTCTTACAAGTTTGAATAAAGGAGTCAGGGTCATTGTTATAGCAAGATTTGCCTCACCATTGCTATCTTGCACAGAGGGCATTTCTCCATTTCCCTATGCAGACTTGCCATCTCGTTTTGATGAATCCATAGCTAAAAATACATAATTTTCCACATACATGCACCCTATCTACTATACAGCATGCGTATATGTAGGTTGCTCCACTACAACCCACGTACATCAGGATTTGTGCCAAAAAATAAAAAAAATGAAGTCGGGTTTCCATGTCATGACAAGAGATCTCTGATCCTTGGCCTTCCATATACTGGAAACATTCCGACTCAGACCTTCCATTGAATTTTGAAGGATATAAGAGCACAATTCTGAGCTATGGAAAAGAGGAGAAAGCATTCGAATTTGAGAGCAAAGTTACTCTTGAGAAATTAATTCATATTGAGTCTGCATCCCTTTGTCCCTCAAGTCTGAGAACAGTGTTCAGCCCCCAAGCTCTTTGCCTATTGTTGAGAGAACCTCATTGTCTCTCTCCTATGAGCTTGCCTTTGCTGGAGGATTGAAGTGGTGGAGGCCCATTTGGAAGGATCTTGGTTTCTTGGTTTCGAACCGTGCCAACACGGAAGTCTGTATTGTTTTCACTTCTATTGATCAACTATTAATAGAAAAACTCATTTCCCGTCCTATTGGTATCGTACAAATATATGATTATTATCTATTGGCATGTTTGTAATGTTTCTTATTGTATTATGTTATTTAATGTGCTAACCCCCTTATATAATCACTATGTACTTGCTTTGCTTGTTTATTGAGAAGTTGTTGCAGGTATAAAGCTTTGGGTCGAAGTGATCAACGATGGAACATCATCGAAGGTTGGATCGAGGTAGGCCAATTTCTTATCTTGCACATTAGTTTATATAGAATATAATGGAATTGAGTTTATTTCTTCAGTCATACCTGTCTGTTGTGGTTTACCCTTGGCCATAGAGAGTTTTTCCCTCGTAACAGAATTGGTGACTCCACTGGGGATTAATCTTCCTTCTAAGGGTTGAAGTACTTTTTCTTCTTTCATTGCTCTTTCTCCTTTGGGTTTCTTGTCGTATCACTACTTGACATATTCTGTTCACTCTGGGTCTGATTTTTCATCCTTTTTTCCTTTTCCTGGCCTTGTCTTAAAGCATGTACGCTCCTTTTTCCTCGACAGTTGAGTGTACTCGTGTTCTGTCTCACTGCAAGCTGCATATATACGCACTTTTCGACTGAAGAATCGTGTATACCACTTTCCCTTGCTTGTTTTCTTGGTGTAGTGACTATTGGGTGGGATTTGATGTTTGTTAATCCTTCTTAGCTCTTTGTAATGCCTGTTGAGCTTCTCTGGCTTGACAGGAAACCTGTTCGGAGTTGAATTTTTGGGCGTAGTCTTTCTCATTGTTTTTCATTTTTGGTTTGTCCTTGAACCCTAGGCTGTTTGCTTGGATTTTTGGTATTATGCTTGAGTTTTTTTTTTTATACACAGTAGAATTTATATATCAGGTTGCTTTTCAGTCCATGCATTTTCTCTTTAATATATTGAAAATACAAAAAAATAGGCATTTTTCATTGCTTGGATTTTTTCTCTTTTGAATCTTTATCGTTAGCTTAGTGCGTTTAGTGAAAGATTGTGTTTTACTTCTGAATTGAAGAGTTGAAATTGAAAATTGCACTATTTTTATACGCATATAATTCTTTGAAAAGTTAAAGATAGACTTTGCATTATATTCATATTTATTTTCTTGCAGATTCATAACATCATGAGTTTCACTTCCATAACTTTTTGAGTAATCACAACCAACAAAATTTATGCTTTAAACTAAAATTTATTAGTCACAATTTTATTTTTTAGGGTGCACAAACTAGTCTAGGATTTAGTGCCTTAGAATAGGATTATGTGAGTAAACTTTTCCAAGGCAATTAAATCAACATATGTGTCAGAGACAGGGAGTTGAGAAGTCCAGTGTATAATTGGTAAGATCAGGAGGCTCCTCTCACACCGAAGTTAATAATGAGGTCGCACAATGTTAGTTGAAGGGATAACCCCTGGATACTCAATTAGAATCAAAGATATTTCTGTGGATTTATTCGTATTTGGATATCTTGATAGTACCTGTTAGCACTCTGTAATTTGCCCAAGTCTATAAGGCAGTCACAGAGGCAACACCAAAACCACTTCGAGTCCTGGATCTAGCCCTCCAAGACTTAGAGAGGGATCTCTCTGTCTGATATAGCTTTGTTTGAAGAGATATTAGGCTAGTTAATGGGTTCAGACTTTGGATTTTTAAAATTGGTAAGAGCAGAGAAAAGGAACCATGGGCAATGGAGTCACAAACTGAGATTTAATCAAAACAAATCCTACAGACATCTTTACAGGGCAAGGTAGGCAAATTACTGGATCTGGTAAAATTAAATGAGATGAAAGAGGAGGAAAAAGAAATGATCAATTTAGCAACAGAGCAATGAAGAATTCTGCCACTGAATATCAGAAGAAAACATTAATATTATCCACAGCAAGAAACAGAGTGTATCTTTCAACAAATTCTGCTCATAATCTTCTATCGAATAATAAAGAAAGAAAACATATGGAGACAAAGAAAACAATTTACTGGAGAAGCACTTCACCAATATACTTGACACAAGAATCCTGTAACTGCTGCGACTGTATTATCTGAATTGATCAAAAAAACTACAGTTGGCTCTGTGAGCTACTTTATAAAAAATTCATCATGGTTCCCGGACTGATAAACCCTATTACATTACAAATCATCTCTATAAATAATATTGGTATCCTCAATAAGTTTTGGAAGTCGTTTCAACCGCCTCGGCCAAAAATAGCCACCACTCCCACCAAATTTGGAGCTTTCTGCGATGAAAGACGGACCATTTTTCTACGAAACAAGGGTCCGATCAGACGTGATTTTCTATTCGATGATGACACCTGGGAGAAAACTGAAAGAGGTTATTGTATATGGGCACGTTTTGGACAAAAACCTCTTTCGGTTTCGCCGAATTGGTCCCCAGCTGGCCGTGACAGCTCCTGAAAGATCGGTACTGAAACGGAAAATGGAAAATCTGGAAAAATAGGCCTCGAAGATGTCTTCGATTCTCTCTGCTCGTGACCCCATTGCAAAAAATGAAAGAGGTTTTTGTTCCTCAACCTGTGCTGAGAAAAAAAATCTCTCGGATTTTTAAAATTCGTCTTCGTTTGCTCAAAAATCGACCTCGAAGAGGACGTGGTAAAACAGGCAAAAATGGTAAAAATGAGGGAAAGTGGTTTTTTGGCTGGAGGGCGGTATTCCGGACTCCCCACCCCCCTCGTTAAATGTAGAATACCCAGGGGGGTCCGGAATTTAACCTGGGTCGTTGATTTAGTTGCTCGTTTGTGGGCCGTTTATATTTGCATGATTTTTAATTTAAAATCCGGACCCCCCCCTCGTTAAATTTCGGAAGGTGGGGGGGGCTCCGGAATTATTTTAGTGCGTTGATCATTTTTGTAGTATGGTGGATGGGGGGCACAGGTATGGAATATACGTTGGAGTTAAGGTGGGCGGGAGTGGATGGTGAGG
>SNQJ01S0160977.1:21659-37680 GCA_010110895.2 Picea sitchensis | reverse complement strand
ATGTCTTTGGAGGCTTACATGGCATCATGGAGGATCTTATCCATCCCCTATTGACCAGACGACTTGCCTAGGAGAGGAAAAACATCACCTTTTGAGGCTTGACGTCATGCTTGAAGGGGTTTGATGGTGATGGAGTTATTGTACATTGACACTTGGCATATTTTCACCAGAGGAGACATGGATTGATCCTAGCACTTGATGAGGAGGATTGAGGAGCCCCAACGACCTCCATTTTCCTCTCCAATGACTTGCTCAAGTGGTCAAAATGTCCCCTAAAGGGGTGACGTCATCTTATTTTTAGGGTTTCTATTATGTTAAAGTGAAAATTAAATATTATTATTTGATGCAAGGGGTAAGATAAGGGTTGTTGACCCTTTATCTTATGTTTTAGCCTTGCTAAGTGGACAAACTATGTTTTAAGGTTTTTGTATAAATAGAGATTGATGAGCCACAAAATTACCATCATTTGACATCCTCTTTTCCTTATTTTTAACCCCTTATCATTTACCTATAACCATGTCTTATCCATTTTTCATTCTCATATACAGGATTTAGGCTTAAGATGTTTTCCAATTGCATTTCTTAATATTTCATTGAATTTTTTATTAACATTAGGGGAACTATCGTGTTCTGTATTTACTTTTGAAGTGGCAGCTCATGTGTGTACAAGTCATTACAGGGTTTTGTTTTAAAGGTTCACATATTCTTCAAATCATAGTCATTGCACATCCATTTCCACATATTCAGAGTCATTAAAAGCTGATACAATTGTGGGGTTCCCATATTTTCAAATCATCCTGCTACGGAAGCAGGCATGTAGTAGCTTGCTACATAATCAGACATGTAGCAGCTTAGAACTGCGTGTGATTTTTAAAGCTAACTATGATTATAAAGTGCAAGTATTCTAGGTTTCCTTGGAAGATATATGAAGGATTTCAAGAACAATGAAGGCATATCAGCAAGGGAAATTAATGTGAATATCTTCAACATATACATATCAGCAAGGAGTAAAGACATAGTAGAAAAAGGGGATTATTGTATTCCCAACATATTCAGCGTGGAAATATATTAGCAAGGAGATTAATTTAAAATATTTCCAGCATATGTAATTTGTGTCTATGATCCTTCTCCAATCAGCATAAGGATATATTTAAAATATTTCCAGCATATGTAATATGTGACTGTGAGCCTTCACCAATCAGCATAAGGATACACAGGAAGGAAATTAATACACCAGTGCTAGCACTTATCACGTGAGGATCCAAATTTAGACACGAATATACTTGCAATTCAAATAGTTTAGACAACAGTTATGAAGTTCCTTGGAATCTAGGAAGGAGTGGATCCTCATTGGTTGTTGTATGACAACATGTCATTGAGCGAATCATAGGACAAAGGCATCTAAGTTGTTTTAACTTTTCTAGCAGCATAATAGGGGTTGGTCACTCCATATTTGAAGCAGCCAAATCCCCTTTTATTGTATAAATATGTGTGCTCTCATAAGAGAAAAGGGGACGCCTAGTACGGGTGATAGTGAGAAAGATTGTGAGTTGTTCCAGACTTTTGTTACTTTGTTGATTTAATATAGTATTGTTGTTCATGTGTGGAGTAGTAATCTAATTTTGTACTAGTGAATTATTAGTTGTGAGCACGGGCCTTCCTATGAACTTGGGCCCACTCACAGGTACATCTCTGTGCTATTAAATTTTCAGCATATAGCTATTAGTTATTAGTTTCTAAATAGTAGTTAGTTTATGTTAATTTCCTTTTGAGTTAAATGCATGTTGTAGATTGGACACAGGTTGCATAATGGCCACCTGTGTCGAGCTACAGAATGATGAGTAGGATGTGCTAGGACTTAGATTTATGCAGATTATTAATTTCATGATCAGTGTTTGCTTATATTAATACTATATGTCAAATATGTGCTTGCATTCCTTATCTGTAATAGTATTTGGAATATCATTAAAAAAAATTTAAATTGGAGAATTATATGATTTGTTAATCTAGTCCTCGCATATTAACCAAGTAATAGTTTAATTTCTGATATTTTAACATGTAAGTGAAAGTGAAATAGACAGTTTTATTTGCTTTGCTTTGGTGTGCTACGAAATCACTTTATCTGTGACCCCATTAGGTGAACACACGAGGGAGTGAGGTTATGAGAGCTTGGAGATCTTACCCTAAGAGGTACCACCAACTGGGCCGGGGGTTACAGCACTATGACTTCGTCTTTTTATGTTGTCCTTTGATTTATGCATAGTTTAGTTTAGTTGGTCTTTTCTGATAGCTTGGTGAAAGTTCTCTTCTGTGTATACTGCATCGGGTGCCTCGCCAGTGTAAACTGAACCCTGGGTTGACAAATTAAGTGCAAGAGTGTAGAGTGACACCAAATAATTGGGAATCATATTTACACCTCGTCAGAGATCATGTGAATATCATTTCATAACATAGCTCTCCCTTGTGGAGAAGGATACGTGGCTGAAATTTTCGCTATACTTGTGCATTTTTGGTATCTCTCTCTCTTGCAAATGGTTTATGGTGTTATCTTTTTGTGAATGGATGAGAAGAAGTGATGCACACCTCTTGAAGGCTTTCTCTTTTTCTCTTGGATGATATTTTGCATGGTGAACTAGGGTTTGAAATCCCATTTCTTGGAGTTGGTGAGGAAAAGTATGCATATGCTAGTTCTTTCTTGATTATCTTTGGTTATTGTTGGTGAAAACCCTAGGAGGAGTGTTTTGGATACACCCTCCATCATTGCTTCATCCTTTTGTTAATGTTATAAGTCATTTTTGAGCAAGGGTTGCTAGGAGAAGTACAAGTGTGTACACCCTCCTAGATTTACCCTAAGTTGGTTGGCATACCCTAGGGAGTAAGAGGATTTACACCCCTAGGGATATTTTTTATCCAACTTGTGTGCTAAAGACCCCATTCACCCAATTTTAAAGGCACTAATCTAATATTTTATTGCATTGGAGAAGTAAAATACTTGCATTGAAATACGTGATTTTACGAGATATTGAATTTGTTCAAAGTGGAATCAATTATTTTCCTTAATTGCTTGCTTGAGCCACTATGGCGTTTTGGTTGGTCAAGGATACCTTTTTGTTGTTACAAATTTATGCTACAGCCATTAGCATGCGGAAAACTCTCTTTTGCAAGCTCAATTTCTCACTCGTTTACCGTTGGAATTAGTTGGAAAGTTGCTATTATTAATCTACTCGATGTTAGATATTGTTGGGCAATCTTTCAGCTGATTTCTTGGGGTAAAAGTTTTTGTTGTAGCAAAACACTGCTATAACCACTTGGTTGTCATAAATATACTCTAAAAACAGATCTTTACAGCCATCTAAGTACCACTAAAGTCGTGCTAAAGTGTTGAGAATTTATCTACATGTTTTATACTTCATAACTCAATTAATCTTCAATGCTTTAAGCGGTTTAATCTGCAGTAGTTACTTGATTTCATTGTTGATATACATCTTTGTTTACTGTTTCTATTAGGGACAACAAGCTAAAATTTCTTGTCCACCTAACATATATTTCACATAGTTGATTCTTTTGTGTCTTGAGCAAGTACAAACACTCTTAGCAGGTACACAAGGACTTGGAAACCTTAAACCTTTCTCAAGACGCATTCGTAAGCCTTCTTCCATCTAGTAAATTGACCCATAGGGGCTTATGTTCATACATCTCACTTTCCATCTCATTTCCCCGTAGGGTCACCGGAATTCCCCCCTTGAGGTGATTCTATCATCTCTAAAGTGATGGGAATACCTGCCTAAGGTGACAGTGGGTAGGTGTTCTCAAAGTTGTCGCCATTTTGGTGGTTGGGTTGAGCTTTGCCCAACCTACAACTTGTGTGATAACATTATGTATATAAACTAGATATTAGTCATAAATGTATATACCTAAACTAGAGAACTTGGGATACTAAATATTAAATAATGCATCACATAAAGACATGGATTTATGTGAAAGGTCAAGGTGGCATATAAATACCGAGGACATTCATCATTGTAAATAATCATCTCTCGTATTTTATTTGATATAATATTTTAATTTCTATATATTCTTTTATATTATCCTACTTATTTTGGATATTCATTTTATGAACCAAGTTGTTCATGTCATATTTAGGAAATGAACTTTGTTTATTTTAGAGTAGTTAATTAAGAGTTTTTTTTAATACTCCAATGAGAGTCTCATTACTCCTTTGCATGTATTTTCCCCACCCCTCTACAACCTTGGGGGGGAAGATGTATTACGTGATGTTATGTTAATAAACTAAAATGGAAAAAATGATCTTGGTGTCTTTTCTAAATACCTACGTAAAAAAATATAAACTATCATTGATACATATTAATCCTATAGAATAGCTTTGTATTGTCACTGTGCTTCTCACAAAATTGTAACCATAATCTAATATTCAAATAATAATGTTCAAAAAATCAAATAGAACAAAGAACTATCATATCAATTGGCCAGAAGAATGATTCATATTTGATCATTATATTATTTTTCATCTATCTCGATGCTTTCAGAGTGGAAAAATTAGAGGAATCAACTTGCAGGGTCATTTAGTGGCAGGTCCCAATTTGGAAAATTGGGGTCCAGAACCTTCTAGATCCATTTTGAGGAATTAAGTGGCATTTTTGGGGATTATGGCATCCAGAAATTGCACATACCCCCTTTACAGTGTTCTACACTCCGATACCTTTCCAACGGTGCAAACTATGTGTCAATCGAAGTTTATATGCAAAATTTATGCCTCCCGCAAGTTGACATATCATGTTGACCACCATGGTACGAGAGGATTCCACATCAACCCCCATTACTCATGCATATGGGGCTAACCACATGGGTAATTTCAAGAATATTTTAGAAGATTCAAATCCCTACCACAATTGAGGGTTGAGGAAGTCAAAAACCTACCCCTAGATGGCTATTAGATATGTTAAATACCGAGCAACTAGGAGGACAAGGGGTTCCATTGTATGTTATTTTATTTTGTTCCATAGCATAGTAGAACAACTGGGAGTGGATAATTAGAGAGCATAACAGAGGGATTTAATGTTCTGTAGTATCTTAACAGGCCACGTGTCTCGGTTAACTCCATAGTGAGTGTATTCTCCTTTGTACTTGCATTATTTCCATACTAGAGAAAAGAGAGCATAGTAGCCTCACTTTCTAGCTGGGTTTTATCCTATAAGGTTTCCCAAAGAAAATATGTGTCTCACTTTGTGAATGGTGTGTGATTTTATTTTACTATTCTCTATTTTCTCTGCATGTTATCTATTTCATGCATAAGCAAAAAAATAAGTAACTAAATATCCTGGAAATTTAAAGAAATTTAACTTTTATAGGTAGATTTCAGTTTTATTTATTAGATATGTTGTGATGAATTGTTCCAATAGAATATTCACAATAATTAACAAATCAAAGAATATTTCAAAAACTTGTTGCTTAAGTAATTTATATCTCTATTTTTTAAGAAATCCAACAACCCATTAGAAGGTCCAAGTTATGTTTAAGCCATTCTAAAATGTTTTAATAAAAAACAAAAAAAAAATAACATAAAAAAGAGTAAACTAATCTAGAAAATTAAGGAAGAAAAACATTAACAAAATGCTAGAGCATCTTCTAAATGAAATACATACTCATTTTTCTTTTGTTTTTATAAAAAACACAAAAAAATAACATAAAAAAAAGTAAACTAATCTAGAAGATTAAGGTTACCAAAGGATAATCCTGGAAGGAGATTCACAAATCATCGTAAGGCTAGCCACCAGAATCCTCCACGGATGCGACCCTGACAAAATCTCACCAAGCTGGAGACTCTATGGCCTGCTCGTAGACTTCATTCACCACCTACAACCGCATCTCAGCATTACTACCTCCCACGTGAAAAGAGACGCAAATAAAGTGGATGATCGACTAGCAAACAAGGCAGTTGAAACGGGCGAGGAACACTTCTGTTGGGAAGGCCATGGCTCACCAGCTCTAGAGATCCTCACCTGGTGTCAAGCCTTAGCCACTAGCGATCTTCATTCCCCGGATGGGGTGACACGGGGCGCAATAGTGCCACGCGGGAGCGAGCCGAGACGCATCTTTAATGCATCCACCGGCTCACATCACCTCGGACAATAACTCAGCATGAATTCGCGCAGGAGCATTCAAACGATGAGGCCCCTCGCGCAAGGGAAGGGTACCCCCCACCAGCGCACTATCCAGCAGACTTTAATGGCGATGGTAAATGTTTCGGCTATGGCGATTTTTTTTTCATTCGTGCTCATTGTCCGAGTAGTAAGACAAGGTAACAAGTCGCTCCTGGAGGCCTCCGCCCCACAGGCGAACCAGAATTGCAGCAGCCTCTCTCCCGTTTCACTGGTGCAGTGGTCGCACTTGGAAACCTCGCCAATATGCAGGAGCAACTTGACTGCAGTCGATAGCATTCAAATAATTCATTGGAATCCCGCCATGCCTCGAGCCAGAGGGAAACCGCGAAGGGGAGCGGCCTGGTACACGGCGGAGTCACGACGCAAAAGAAAGGAGAAATTTGAAAAAGCCATGGCGATGGCAGCTAGGAGACGGAGGAACAGACCACGCACGCCTCCAATGGCGTACGTGGAGGAGGTCATCCCAGAAGGAGGCCTGCCAAGCCCTCCTGAGCACACCCTATTTATGATACCGGAAAATTGGAACCCAAGCTCGAACTTTGGCTGGACAGCCAACCTCCGCCAACAAGCAGCACGCTTGGCCATTCTACAACCACCGCAGAGAAGCCTTACTCCCCCTGTTACGTGGAAGAGGAGGTTACCCACCAAGGAAGAGGAGGGGCAAGCGCAAGCACGACAACGGCACAAGACACAGGAAGCAGAGGCGGCCACCAGCGAGGAATTAATGGACAGCCACCGCCCGGAGCAGCCACCTTCAGTTGACTTGGGACACCTCAATCTCGTCTTTGAGATTAGGAACAAGCTGGAAGACCAAATCTTCTGCCTCGCGAGAATGGATCAACGGCTTGACATGTTCTTTGTGGCACATTCCAAAACTCCGTCAAAGAAACAATGTCTGACTTGTGCGTGAGCTTATTCGTTCCCAGCGAGATGGAGGCACTCTGAGGACGAGGACAAGCATCCTGGTTCAGAGGTTACTTAATGTCCACAACTAGACTTTGGCTTTGGTTTTGTTGTTATAATTTCTACCTTAAGATAGCTAGTTACCAGTTTTTTTTAGCACTAGTTAGGAGAACCAGTTTCATGCTCGCAACTGTTAGTCCTGGTTTCCTTCGGGCAGGACGTAGCATCGTCAACTTTGATAATTTTGCTAATTTTGCATAATGGGTGACATATGGACATGGATGCCCAGCTGTCCCGGTTTCCTGCTCAGGCGGGACAGCTGGCATCATAAACAGCTATGTATTTTGGTTATGGTAATATAATAGGCTCCAACCTTTTTTACTTAAAAAAAAAATCTAGAAGATTAAAGAAATAAAACATTAATAAAATGTTAGAGCATCTTCTAAATGAAATACATACTCATTTTTCTTTGTTTTGTTTTTTAACAATAGATAAGTGAAGATGGTTTGAGTGCCAAGTGGCCCATACTCATTTTTCTTTGTTTTATTCTTCCTTTGTTTTGTTTTTTAACAATAGATAAGTGAAGATGGTTTGAGTGCCAAGTGGCCCATGCTTTTTTAATGTAATTTTTTTAATGTACAAATAAAATGTTTACGTTGTTTTTAAATTTAAGAGGAAAAAAAATAAATGAAATCAATATAAAAAAATAATTGATATTATTTATTTAAATATTATTAAAAATTAAAAAAAAATCAATTAATCCATATTAATAAAATAAAATAAAAATATAATACAATCTACATAGTGATCCCAAAACAACAATTAATTTCAAAAACAATTGAAATGTTATCAACCAACACCAAGAAAAAAAAATTAAAACAATTACATAATAAATAATATTAATTACATATCACATCGTCAAATCTTTCTATTAAGATATATTGCATCATCTGACATTAGAAAATGCCAAACTAAGAATAGGCATAGAAACAAAAAGTGTCAAAGGCCAAACTCTCAAGCCTATAGATACAATTAGGTCATTTTTAGAGGAACTAAAGGTATACATGTGATCACGTTATACTTGGTTTGCATGTTAATCATATTTAGGGTATTTGTTATTGGAGCAATTGGTAGGCTAAATATAGTTAAGTGTGCTGTGAATTTTGAAATAGGAGTTAAGTTCACTTATAATAGTTAATTAAGAGTTCTTTCAATACATTAGTGGAAGTGTTATTATTTATGGAAAAGATGTGTTTGTAATGTAAGGATAATAAATTAAAATGGAAATAACAATATAAATATAATCACAATCACATTAGTCTATGTTTGTAGGGTAATAATATTTAGTATATTTGTTATTAAAGTGATTGGTAGGTTAACTATAATTAAGTGGTGTGAATTTTGATAAAGTAGTCAAGTTAATTTGTAATAGTTAATGAAGAGTCATTTTAAATTACGAGGTCTTTATTTAGTGAACTTATGACATAGCACGTGTGTTCATGGGATATTAAAGAATACTCTTAATTTCACTAAATATTGATAAATACCTCCAAAAATCATTTTGTTGAACCCCCCTCCCAATACATTTTTTCATTAAAAGATATCCCTTTTTATACCCCCAATACCTATAAACACCTCGATACCTACACCCCCCCCATACCTACAATATATTGACTCTATTTTTCACAATTAAAAAACCCCCTTTATGAATGAACGTGATAAGATATTGGTCAACAAGGTGAAGCCCCTGTGTTTTAAATTATCTAGTGAGAGTTTCATTGCACCTAGAGAAGTTAGTTGCACTCTGCAACCCGAGTAGAAAAGATGTGTCATATTAACTTGATTCATTAAGATGATATATAATAACTTCCAAGTTTAATGTGAACAATATAAAAAATAAAATATAAACTAGCATCAAGGGTGGCATATGTAGTGGAAAATGCAAGTTCTCAAATAACAATGACAAGACAAAAATCAAATAGAACAAAGAACTTTTCTATTGATTACATCAAAAAAAAAAATCAAAAACTTGCACTTAATTAAGTAATATAGACCTCTACACCTGGATGGAGTGCTTGGGAAGTGATGCAACATGCTTGTCACACCACCCATTGTTATTCATGGCAACCACATGGTGGAAAATAGTGGCACAACCTAGGGAGAGCATGCAAATGGAAGGGACATATGGCCCAAGACAGTATCCATCAATCCACCCAAGTGAAACTTGAAGAATAGATAGGCAATGGCTACGACAAATAGTTTGAAGGTTTTGAGTTTATTTTGGGAGAAGACAGACCCATGCTCAACCATAATGTTGCTCATACGCACCATGAATTTGGACTTTACCATCAGAATGATAATAAGAGGGTTCATTTTGTCCTTACTTCTCATGATTGACCAACGAGAACATGTAATGGTTCCCCCCATAGCCTTTAAAGTGTATAGTAGATAAGGAAACTCGATGGAGGAAAAATAGAAAGTAGCAGGGAAAACATGGAAACAAGAAGCTATGGAGTGCATGGCTCCCATTCTTATCTATGAAGTTGATAGATGCAAGGAGGAAGTGGGAGAGTTGAAGGGAAAGGACCATTGCTTGATAGAGGATGACAACCTAGAAGCTAATGCATATTACGCACCTTCAGTTTGTCGAGGCCGACCTTCGGTTCATAGGATGGACCGGGATACTAGGGGCGAAAAACCAAGACCAACAAGTAGTAGATTAAGAATCAACGGATTGCAAGAGGATTTTGAGGTAGGAACAAAACCATCACTGTGTAACACCTACACAAATTGGAAGAAAAAGTCGAGAGATGCATGGGATCCACCAACATCACAAAAATTGATGAAGAACTAGCTCACTTTATTCCAAATTTAGGCTTCTCTAGAAGCATAAATAATAAGAACTCCTTAACTTTGAACCTATATTGAAACACAAAGGAGTTAATTACATACCACTTGGTCAACAACCCAACCAAACCATGTGAGAGATCAAGGAAAAGTTCCACCAATTAAATGACAAAAAAAAATCGTATTACAAGCCCTCCTGGATTCAAACATAACTATAAATAATGAAACAGAGGAAAATGGTGAAGAGTACAAATAGGGTGAATATCCCAACACCCTATCTCCTTGGATGATGATGCATACTAGTCAACATAGGCTTGGGTCCAATTCTCCCTTTATCCATATATCTCCTTATGTAATCTCATAAGGACAAAGGCCAAGTCTTTTCTACACTTTTCATTGTTTATACATAATGATTGGTAATGGTCGGGACATACCAAACTTTGTTTTCCTCTATTTCATTACTAATACCATACCATAGGCGAGAAAACATAAAAATGATGTTAAATTTTGTTTTTGAAAATGCTCAAACCATGAGCTTTATAGGCTTCATTTATATAAAGCCACGTGCATTTGGGAAGGAGCAATTTCCTTCGTTCGATTAAGAACACTTCCCCATTTATAAGAGATCGATGTCATCATATAAAAAGGGCATTTTACTTTGATTGTTGAGCTATAAATATTGTAGTAAGGGAACTCAAACCATTAAAAGAAGAGAAGAAATTTGAAGAGAGTATTGAAGTGTTCAGGATTTTTCTAAGAGGTGTCTTGATTGAGTTTAGTTAAGTTGTGATAGAGTTAGATTGGGAAACACTAGAGGAGAACTCATGCTAGCTCAAATTCCAATAGTGGGTTTTTATACTAAAGATGATTCCAAGAAGACACATTTTTACCATGGCAAATGAAGTTTTGTGTACATTAATTTCTAATCAGATTTGAACGTGTAGATTTAAAAAAAAAAAACTTTTTCCAATAAAAATTAAAGCATAAGGCAAAGCCATTCCATTCTGGGATTTTTCACACCTTATGTTAAAATATGCAAAAATTTCATGGTTGTGTGTATGTTAGTTTTTTGTAATTTGTTTTTTTTAATTCGATAGAAGAATCAGATAATCGATTTATTAACAAATAATAAGAAGAAGATAATATGAGATCCATTGTGACAAGTTGGTTAGTGGGATACCTGTTATAGTTTACAAATCATATTGGTGTTAGAGATAGTTTTTTTGAAGGTCGGAAGGAATAATTTTGAGTTGAATTCTTGCAAGAGTGAAGAAGTTGCAAGGTGGAGAGTTTTCCAGAAAACCCTGAAATTGGAGTAAAGACGAGGATTCATTAGTCTAAGGATCTAGCTATGGATGAGAAGATATCTACTCCTTCATGTCCTTGATATCCTTTTATTTTCTAAGGATAGCTAGTCCTTCATGTCCAAGATTTGATTGACATTGGATTGCATATGGGTCATCAGTACATGTTGGAGTATCAAGGGTTAACTAAACACTTTGTAACTAGCTGTATTGTTTTAGATGCCCTACTTTGTAAATATTGCAATAACAATAAAAATAAAAATTATATTTATACTTTGTCATGGAGTATAAAATTTGTAGTAAACAAAATATGTTGAAAATTGAGTATATAGATTTCCATAGTTAGTCGTAATTGTGGTGAAATTTTTGGATATAAACTTTGTTAATGTTTAGAAATGTTGTCAATGTCTCAAGTGGACACTCCAACCATCATCAGAGATATGATTGAGGCTGCTATGAGATAGAAAAGAGTAAGTTCATGGATTAAATAAATATTAAATAGTTTTTCACATGAGATATCTATTAGAAATTAATAATATAATTATTTTATTAAGAGGTACAAAGTCAAATTAGTTGGAAATATAAAAGTAAAATAATAATAATGAGCATAGTTAATAATTTGAATGGTTATAGTAAAGCTTTAATGTAACCATTCAAATTATTAACTATGCTCATTATTATTATTTTAATTCTAGTTCTCCAACTAATTTGACTTTGTCCCTCTTAATAATATATTTTATTATTAATTTATAATGGCTATTTCCCATGCAACTCTATTTATTCAATCCATGGGTTTATTGTTTGTTATCTTACAATAATCTCAACTAGATCCATTGATGATGGGTGGAGTGTCCACTCGAAATGTTTCTAAACATTAACACATGGCATACCTAAAATTATCACTACAAATATGTTGAAAGGTGACATGAAGGAAAACTTTGAACGAATGTATATCGTTTATGAAACAATCTAATATGGTATGTTTATCAATTTATACAATCACATATATGTTATAACTATAAATGTAGATATATTAATTACACTCGATTTATATGTTTGTGGATGGAACATGAAGAGGTAGAACAAAACCAAGCTAATCAACAAAATATTCCAAATAACCCAAGTACAATATCTCCTACAAGTGATTAAGAAATTAGGCATGCATGCAGCTCGAGCAATGAGTGATGATTAATATGATTGAATGTTACAAGTTTAGTATTTAGAAATGTTTGTCTCTAAAAATTAGACATGTGTTTAACATGAGCATATTGTCCAAGTTGGCATGATAATGGGTTACCAACAATTATAACAATTATTTGTCCACATTTTGTTTATCATGGAACTTTGTGTTGTATCATTTTGTATAACAAAGGGTATCATATTCCTATGAACATTAAAGCATGTTTCTTGTTCTATAGCAGTGTGCATTGTTGTAAAATGTTACATTGTCGATTAAATATATGGATGATTTGCATTATTACAATGAATATAAGTGTAATCAGATGGTATATTTGTTTAAATGATATAATATATTAATACAATGATTATATCCAAATACAATAATTAAAATATAAGAATCAATATTATAATAAAACCTACTTGATTTTCTTGTTAGTAATTGAAATTTTATAATAATAATAAAAAAACAAGAAGTTGCATTTGCTTCACCGCAAAAAGATTAAATAATACATGGGGAAATTCACCACTAAAACATATTGGTGTGTTGAATTCATTTGCATGCCTTGGTGCATTTAAATCATTGTTACAAACCAATGCATGTTAAGGTTCTATGAATTGGTGTATTGGAATTGTTGTTATGCTTTAGTGCATTTTATTTAAATAAATGCACCATTGCATGTATATATAAGCATCAATATTCACATGATCATATCATCTACCAGTGTGCATTAAATGTATGAACACACCAATGATAATAACTATAATAAGCATAGGGGCAGCAAGTGGGGGGGAGGGGGGTATTTTTAATCCCAAAGGAATAGAAAAAACATATTTTGCTTGGGCTCTGGGTCAAAATACAAATAACTAGGCCAATGCTTTGACCCTATTCATGGGTCTAAAACTAATAAATTATGCACTGTGCATAAATCATTTTAATTGGTGATTATGAGTTAATTATTAAAGGGATGAGAGAACATAACAACAATGGGAAAAAAGACCTAGTTAGAGCACTTCAAAGTATTTCCAAGGAAGAGAAAAGATTTTGAAAGGTGGAGAATTATCATGTTCTTCGAAATATTAACCAATAGGTAGACCAACTAGCCAAAGAAACATGCAATATTGTACAAGGCACATTAAAGAAAAATAGTGAGATTAGCACAAATTGTTTACCTTAGGTGAATATGGGACAAAATAAAATAAAAAATTGTGGATTTTCCTCTATTTTAAGTTAATCGGCATTGAAATCCTCCAACTGTCACATCGAGGCAACGTGTGAACACTCATCAGAAATGACAAGCATCAGAATTTGCTCTAGCGCTCCCTTTCCTTCACTTGGGTCATAGCTTGTATGGAACACAAACTGATATTTCAGGCATACTCTTTGTGCATCATTAATGAAGGTGGGAGTAATTTCCCACACACCCAGCCCTCACACATCATGGATTTGGTGGTCAGTTTCCTCGCTCTATATGGTGATGACAATAGAAACAATATCTTCATGGTGAGCAAACATTCAATTAGTCATTTTGTTCTTTGGTTAGTGGGGCCACATAGGTTGGCAATCTAGTTTAATTGGGGCCACATAGGTTGGCAATTTGGTTTAACTCTCCTCTTTAGGCTTATTCATATCGCTCATTTGGATTTTTGTCGTTGCTCTTTGGGACTGTGTATGTGTGTAACATTGTTTCAAGGATAATGTGACACATGCACAAAGCATCGTGTCATTGTACAAAATTGTGAAATGCAAGAGATGAGGAGGTTGTTGCAATTGCAGGAAACAAAATTGAGAATACAGCGGAGAAAGGTTGCTATCTTGGAAACAAAATTTAATATGCAGAAGGAGAGGAGAGATAAGGAAGTAGCATTGATAATGGAGGTCGCCAGCAACCAAACCATCTAGATTCACACTCTACGGCAAGAAAATTTGAATATTAGGCAATTGATAAATTCTTTGGTGCATTCCCAAGATCAGGTCTAGATACAATCAACCAGCTCCATCTGGTCAGTGGCAACTCGGGATGGTGCTACAGTTCAACAACACAATCCAGGAAAGAGTATGAACACAGGGAATCAAATTCAGATGGATACAACACTCAATCTCTATTAGTCAAGTCTTATGTTTTTTAGAGCCTCATTTTTGTCATGCTCTTATGTTAGGTTTTACACCAAATTGGACTTTAGGATTTTAGCATATCTTTTTTGTAAAATTTTAAGACGGGGATTAGAACTCTCCTATCGAGACAAAACCATGTACTTATTTTTGAAAATTGTATGTACCTTACTATTATCTAGCTCTACTACACCCTTTTTGTTATTGCAAATATAATCATTCTTGTTAAAGAAACAATAATTATAATTATAATAAGCACATTAGGGATCTTATGTACAACATCAAATTGTTCCTTTCAATAATATCATTACCAATGTTGTTACTGTTATAGTTACCATTACTATTACCGATATTTCTCAATGAGTAAGGATATATATATGCCATTGTTTAACAATATATAGAGCACTGGTGATTTAAAATATATAATAATTATTGGTGTGTATTAAATAGTGGCACACTAGAGTGCCTTACTTTAGAAAGGCTACCGGTGAAAAAAACTTCAACTCCTAAGAATTTGTAGATATAATAAACATCCGCTAAAATCTGTGCAAAAACCTCTTCTTTCATTAGCAAAGGTTTTCACAAAGGATTTTTTTTATCATTTTGACAAATCTTGTAAAAATAAAAATCTATGTTAAAACCTTAACCAATTGGTGTTTTCCTTGTTGTAAATTAAAGCATTGTAATATATGCTAACAAAAAAACATAGAAATGACATCAAAAAGGGTGTGAATTAATCAAAAGGACCTACAAAGGAAACATTAAGGAAAAGTTAATACATTTTGTAAGTGAAATACATATGCCCAATTTTATTTTTGTTTGGTTCTTCCTTACTTTACTTAAATATATAAACAAAGTCTAACAAGTTGAAGACCAAAATGTTAGAAAAACAGGACCGTGGAGCAATAAAATAAAACAAATGCGGAAACAAAACACAGAAGATACACAATACAATAGAGACACAGATTTACATGGTTCACCCAGTGTGGGCTACGTCCACCAGAGAAATTGCTAGGTACTTCCTTTATTATTATCCAGCATGTGAAGGGATACAACCTACAGCAAACCCATTGTAACTTCCTCTTCTTTTTCTCACAGTCTCCTATCTCAGAATACAATATTCACCATCAATCATAGCCGCAATACATTTCCCTCATAAAATAGGGTTGCCTTCTAGGGCAAAAAACCCTAACATAATCTCTATCGTTAGATATGTGACCTTATAATGAATGGTCCAGATTTACAATGAAATTACAATATACATTTACAAGGCAATTTTTCCTTCGGGGGCTTCGCCCCCGAACCCCCGCTGGGGGCCCACTTGCCCCCAGACCCCGCAGAGGGGGTACCCCCCCCCTGCACTCCCCCACGTGGAAGAGTGTACATACTTCTGGGGTGTAAATACTTCATGGGGTATAAACACGGCTAAAAGTAAAAGACCTCTGAATCAGGAAGATAATCAGGCTCCACAACCAACAATCTCCCACTTGGAGACC